>JASSUY010030838.1:0-44730 GCA_032466535.1 Forpus xanthops | reverse complement strand
CCCCCCCCCAAGGAAGCTGAATACATTTGAGGAGAAAATACTTATTTTAAGACAGCAAACAGAAGCTGGTCCTTTCAGGAGAAATGCCTCTGAAGAGAGCAAAGGTATTTCTTTTAGGAGTAGTCACTGGAATGCAGGTATGTAGTGTCTCAGCCAGTTGATTTTCATCTCCTCTGGAAAGCCAAAAGAGTTGAATACAGATGAATGGCCTGTGGCTTGCCAGGATGATGAGGGTGGAATAGTAGGGGTATAGGGCTACTGTGAGAGGATTCTCATAAACAGCTCCTAAACTTGCTTTTATATACAGGATACTGCAGGCCCAAGATGTTTCCTCAGAGTCCAGGGAGTTTTTCTGGATGCACAGCAGGAGCCAAGGCTCTGCCCCTTCCAATGGTCTCTATAGTAGCTCCTTCCCATGGCACCTCCTTTGCTGTAGTGGCAGCTGGTAACTTGCACCCCTTGTGCCCTGCCCTGCAAGCTACAGCCCAGGGTGATGGGATTACCGAGTGTGTTTGCTGGGGATTAGCAGCTATGTTATTTTTGCAGACTGGAACTGTGACACTGCAGCCTGGCTGGAGTCCACACGTGGGCTCCTAATCCCACACAAAGACCTAGAAAAGTCAGCAAGACCATAAACAGAGGTATGTGCCCACCTGAAAGGAGGTCAAGGATTATTGTCATTGTAGCATACCACTCCCAGAGAGGAAACCCTCATGAATCTTAAAAGTCTTTATTTCCTTTCCTTTCAAAAGATGCTTTGTAGTCCTAGGCCCTTCCCTTCTCAGTTCCCTTCTCAAGACCAGGCCCTAGAGGAAACCTTGCTCCTTCTTCCTCCCCCTCTCCAAACAGCAATCTCATCAAAATTTCTAGGTGGCTGCCATCTGTCACAAGCAAAACACCACCCTTTTTTGCTATTTACAGTGCAATTAACCTTTACCAAATTAGCCTCAGACTGTCATGAGAGGATTAATTAAGGCAACACACCCTTGTCTGATTCCCACCATGCAAGCAGTGCGCTGCATTTTCAGCAGCTTATCCACAACACTGCCAAAACCCTTCCAGAATCAGATTGCGGCAAGAGGGGGAAAGGTGGTTTTATCCTGTCTGCATAATCCCAGCAATTTTGCTAGCTCTGGAGAGATGTGCAAGGAATGGCTCCAACAGACACAGTGCTGCAGAGGTACCTATGGTGATGTAAGACCTGGCCTTCCCCAGCAGTATGTGTGGGTGCTTCCCCACTGCTGAGCATTACTGCACTGGTAGCCAGGATGTGGGACCTCACCACAGCCAAGTAGTGTAGTTTGAACTGCCAAAGAATGAAGTTACTGCCAGAATACTGGGCTGTGATGTGCAGCAGCTGTGCTTTGGAAACATGCCCTGTTCTGCCTAGCACCATTAGACTTCCATCCAGATTTCTGTGTGCATTTCTAAGAGGCATAATTCAGGTGTAATTCAAGACATAGTTCAAGGCTTCCTGAGATCCTCAGACCTCTGGGCCTTGTATAGTGGAGCTGGTCTGTGCAGGGTGTGCGTGGGTTATCTGGACATCCCTGTGCTGCTGCCAGGCCCTGGAGAACCCCAGGCCAATGAGCCAGTTCCCCTAGGCCCAGGACAGCCTGAATCCTGGTGGAAAAAGAGGTCTTGGCCAGGAAAATCCAGCATGCTGGCCCTGTCTCTGTTGCTCTTCCCACATGGCTGTAGCTCCTGGCAGACATACAGGGCAATCAGTAAGGGAGGCAATGTTTTAAGCTAGAGCAGCTGCAGTCACCAGAGATGATATCCTGAAGGCCAAAATCTCAGGACTCAGAGCTGCGGTAGAGAACAGCCACTGTGCGGCAGTGCTTTTGGTAAACAAGGTTACAATGCAATACCTGTATTGGTGGGCAATGCTTTTGTTGTGCTATCAATAGCCCCATGTGGCATGGTGTGTTGTGCAGCACAGGCTTGTCCTACTGTACCTATGCCACTGCTACCTTCTCCTCATGTAGTGAAATCCCCCATGGACGGGTTCTGCAGAGACTATGTCAGCCCAGGGAATGGGAGTTTAGTGAGAAAGAAAACAGCCCTATTTCACACTATGGCACTGTCTCTGCCTCCTGAAAGTTTAACAGAATAGTGATCATTGGTAATGCCCAACACTTGCATTTCTTCAGCACCAGGATTCAAAGGGTGAATAGCAACACTGTTCTGACAGACCTGGGACAGTATTTATTAACTGCAGGCAGGTGTAAACTACTTCCTTACATTTATTTGGTTTTGCATTCATGTGTGTGTACCTAAGGAAATCATGAATGGGTACAGAGGCAAGACCTAGATGCATACGACTGCCATCCTCGTGCTTTACTCTGATGGAAAAGCACTTAAGAGCCAGCTTTGATGATACCAGCACTGGAACCCTGGGCAGGCAGCATGCTCTGAACCAGAGGAACATACAGAACATACAATCTGAGGTGATACAAGTAGGTAGTAATCACATTCAGCATTACCGGGAGGAAAGACTGAAACAGCATCTGTTGTGATAGTGAACTCTGAACTCTTCACACTGTTGTGGTATGGACATTTCTAACAACATTCATAACATCCTAAAAGCTGTCACGGAGGAGGAAAGGATTATTTGGGTTCCAGTCTTACCTTCCATGTTGCAGCCCTACCTCAGCAGCAAGCAGGCTAGCCAAACCCATGATACACCTGAAAGGTTGCAGCTTCACAGATGGTGACAGCAGTATGCAAGACTGCACTATGCATTAAATAAGAATAAAATTAATACAAAGTATAGCTGATACAGGATAATAAAACAAATGACTGTACTAAATCATCAGTCAACCACTTATCTTCTTATGTCCTTGCTGAGAACATGAAAGAGGAGTGACCAACGTAATTTGCTGATTAATGGTCATTATTTGGAAATTCAGATATTCTTGACACATCTGATTCTTGTCAGATGTAGTAGCAAAACATTCCTGCTCTAACTGAAGCCAGCAGGAACCATAAATCAAAGATACTCACAGTGTATCACTGTGAAGTGGCAGTCTATGGTAAGCTGAGCTTTAGCATGTCAAGCAGAGCTCAGGCTGAGGAGCTGGCACAGTGGCTGTTTTTTGGTGTGACAGTAACCTCCAGCACACAAGCAGACCGGGCAAGCGGCTGTACTAGCCTCTTTAACTGTGGCAGCTGATTCTCTCAGCCCTTAGCATGAGGACTTTTTGCCTGTGCTGAGGCCATGACTCCCATTTGTCCCAGGAAGAACAACATGGGACAGATTATCAAGAAACGACGGATGCTCAGGTTCTTCTTGGTTCAAGGCAAGAAGATATATACCACTGCATACACGGCCTACACCGATGAGCTTTGCCGATTCCCATGAGTCAATCTAAAGTCAACCCAGTGACCCACATCTTCCGGAAGTGCCTCTGATGCTGCAACCCCAGCGGGCTGTTAAAGAACGTAAAGCACGTTTCGTTCCCCCTTCCAGGGCACAGACAGGCTGATCGGACACACTAAAACGATTACCTCCTCTTAGCGCTGCTCAGTTAGGCCCTAATTAATACAGATACACATCTTGGCGAAAGCAGCGTATACCAGCGCCTTCCCTCTTCCGGCCCTGCCGCACGCAGAGGCGCCGCGTGACGTCACATCAGCGCGACAACCGCCAGCCCTCTCCTCGCCGGAAGGGTCTTGTCGCGGTGGTGACGTTGGCTCTTCCTTCTTTCCGAGGGAGGCCGGAGCGGAGGTAGGAGCGATGTGGCTGTGGTCGCGTCCCACATCCGCCGCCATCCGTCCTTTGCCCGTCGCCGGTGGCCGCCCCGGTGCTGCCTTCGGCCTGTCCCCTGTCTCCCCTCGGCCTCTCCCCGCGGTTGGGGGCCGGACGTGACACGGCTTAGCGGGGGCGGGGGCCGCGGCCTGGTGTGGCCGTGCCGGGCGCTGACGGCTGCGGGGACTGTGGGGGCTGAGGGGATGAGGAAGGGGAAGGGGTGTCGCCGCTCGGGGCATTGCTGACGGTGGATGCAGGCGTTCTGCCCTCTGCCTGCAGAGCGCCATGGGACGTGTGATTCGGGGCCAGAGGAAAGGCGCGGGCTCCGTCTTCCGCGCACACGTGAAACACAGGAAGGGTCCGGCCAAGCTCCGCGCCGTCGACTTCGCCGAGAGGCACGGCTATATCAAGGGCATCGTCAAGGTAGGGGCGAGGGCTCTGTGTCCCGTGCGAGGGAGCTTGGGAGGCTGTAAGGGCTCTTACCGGCCCTGTCATCAGGTGCTACTACTCTGAGTGCACATCGTTCTGCGTCTTTTGCAAGGTAGCTCAGGTCCTGTCAGCTGTGCTAAAAGCCGTTTGGCTACTCCTCGTTGGGGCTTCTCTTGGGTTGTTAAATAAGTCACATTTCTTCAAATGTTAAGCTATTTTGTGTTTATGGCATCATTTAAATAAACTGGCAGCACATAGATAATAGCGTGTAGTGTGATCTGGTAAAATATTTTGCTAACACAGGAATATCAGTGTGCTTTTGTATCACCTAAGAACTCCCTGTGCATCATGAAACATGAGGGGGGAGAGCTTTCCATGTAGTTTCATCTTTAAAACATGAATCAGTGTTCATTAGCAGTCAGTACCGGTCATCATCTTAGTCCTGAGCAGTGGCAGCAAGGCAGGACTGTTACTTGTGGTACAATGCAGTGTTTCAGGCGTGCTGGAGGTATTTTTTGTGTGTCAGTGACATACTGCAACCATTGCCACTGTTTACATAGCTGGGTGCTCTGAACATCAAGCTGTCTCTTTAGCCTGTCAGAACAGGGTCAACTTCAGGCTGGAGAAGAAACTTTCTTATTGCTCACTACAATTGATTTTTGTGATAAAAAGTAGATAGGTACATTTGTAGGTATGTAATGCATGGGGGGTTAGGGAGGTTGGGTTGCACAGTAGGGGTGAAAACAGCAAAAAAAAAAAATATTGGGCATCAGCAACATCTGAGCTTTGCTAGAAAACATATATTGTGAAAAGCTTGAATCAGTTGACTGTGTTCTAACTTCATGGTTGTGTGTTGGAATGTTGGTGTAATTAAGGATCAGAATTGACATATTTTTCAAGAGAAAAAGAAATGGTAAGCTTGTGCTCCCTTATTTTGGTTTTGGGTAACTCTAGTGTACTTAATACCAGAAGGTGAGAAACCCTGCCATTCTAAGAAAACACTTGGAGAAGTTGCTGGTGGTGTACAACTTTGTCTCTCCCCAAAGGTTGTTGAGCAACTAGGGGTTGGGGAGTTTAGGTTAGGTACAAGGAGGAAGTTCTTTCCTGTGAGGGTGGCGAGGCACTGGAACACGTTGCTGAAGAAGTGGTAAATGGTCCATCCCTGGCAATGTTCAGGACCAAGTTATGCAGAGCCTTGGGTGACATGGTCTAGTGTGAAGCATCCCTGCCCATGACGTGGGAGTTGAAACTAAATGATCTTAAGGTTCTTTACAACCCAAATCATGCTGTGATTCTAACTAATGAAAGTGGATTTATTCTAAGGGGAGATCTGCTGTCTGCACAACGTCAGGAATAAGCCAGTTCAGGCTCAATTAGTTTCAAGCAGCACACTGAACCATAATGTGGTACAGATACTTGTTGTATTCTTACAAATGTAAATCTTCAACTCCTTCACATCAGGAGAAGATCCCCTCAGAGAAGGGGATCCTAGTGAGAATTACCTCAGTAGTAATCATCTCCAGTTTTCCTAGTTCTTTGATTTCTGCAGAATCCATGACAAGCGCTATCCCCTTTTCTAAAGCACTTCTGTGTTCAACAGGATATCATCCATGATCCTGGCCGAGGTGCTCCACTGGCCAAGATTGCCTTCCGTGACCCATACCGGTTTAAGAAGAGGACGGAGCTGTTCATTGCTGCAGAGGGTATTCACACCGGGCAGTTTGTGTACTGCGGCAAGAAAGGTCAGTTAAGGTTGAAGGTGTGGGCTCAGTGTTGCCTGAGCAGTTTCAGAGTGCTGAAAGAGATGTCTGAACCAGGATGGCTGAGTGCAGTTGTGAGCTGTGACACTACAGCAGCTTCCAGTAGCTTTAAGCAGACCTAGATATCCTTGGAGATTGCCATCTTCTCCTGCAGCCTGTTTAAACTCTAACAAGCCTAATTGCAGTCTTCGTCAAGTTTTTGGGTTGTTTTACCCAGACCCCCGTGTTGCCTGCCTTTCTGCTGCATGGAGGGTGGGGCTTGGGGTTCAGATCAGACAGCAAAAAGTGCTTCTGCCTGTCACTGCTGAAGTGTGTGTGCGGTACCCTTCTGTGCACACTACCCTTGTTAAATAGAATTGTAATTTAAGTAGAGGAGCTTGAATGAGGTTGTGGATACTCTGATTGCTCTTTGCAGCTCAGCTGAACATCGGCAATGTCCTACCTGTTGGCACCATGCCGGAAGGGACCATTGTGTGCTGCCTGGAGGAGAAACCGGGTGACCGTGGGAAGCTGGCTCGTGCTTCTGGAAACTATGCCACTGTCATCTCTCATAACCCAGAAACAAAGAAGACAAGAGTGAAGCTCCCTTCTGGCTCCAAGAAAGTGATTTCTTCTGCAAACAGAGCTGTTGTTGGTAATGAGTGACAACTATGAGCTTGTCTTGTACCTGAATTGGCATACTGCTAAGCAAGCTTTCAAACAGGGGCCCAGGTTCTAATCCTGTCTTGAAAGTAGTATTGCTTACAGGCTGGACCAGGATTATGCACCAGTACAGCCCGTGCACAAGTGTGTCGTTTGTATCTTTTGCATGCATTGTTTTTGGTTAGTCATAACTTAAGTCTGGAGATGGTTTGAGCAAGTGAGACGACATAAAAGTAGATGTCCATTGTCCTCAAGCTGTAATGGAACTGCTCAGCCTGTAAAATCCACAGTCCCTGGGGAAGAACTCTATAGAAAGCATTGCTGATACTTTCCTGCTTTTGATACACTGAGCCTGTGGGGTAGTACTAAGGAGTGTTGTCAGTAGAACAAAGTGTTCTGGAAGGTCTGGCAAGGACATAAAATGCCATTGCCAGGAAGCAGAGGTCTTACCAGGTTTGTTGAACCCTTGACTGACAGCTGAGATGGCTGCCATGCTCAGCCGGCAAATGACACGTGCCTGCCTCTCAAGAGAAAGACACCAAATTTATGGCCTGTTAACTCGTAAAATTGACTAAATAACTCATGAAATAACTAGATATTAAACCTTAAAGTTCTTGAAAGGACTCTGAACTCTTTCAGTTCATGTTTTCTTTAATTGAAAAACTTGCTACCATTACCCAAGAAATTGCAGCAATAAAACTGGTACAGTCCCAATCCTATATGTATAGATTGAGAAACAGTGATTCAGTGCATGTCCTCTTGCAGAGCACTAGGTGTATGGCTGGTGGCTTAAGTCCCATCTCCCTGGTAATGTTGGCTGGAAAACTTGAGTTTGAATACACACCTGGGACTGTTTAATATTTACTACTTTGGGTTTATGACAGCGTTTAAATAAAGAAACTGGCAGCGCATATATAGTATGATCTGAGATTTAGAAGCTCATTCTTAGAACTTGAATATTAGTCTTGTTCTTAAACACTCTTTCGCATTCCTGTCTGTTACATTGGTGCACTACTATTCCTGCATTTTTATTTTTTTCCCAGGGATTGTTGCTGGTGGAGGTCGTATTGACAAGCCTATCCTGAAGGCTGGCCGTGCCTATCACAAATACAAGGCAAAGAGAAACTGCTGGCCACGTGTCCGTGGTGTGGCCATGAATGTGAGTCTATTCTCTGTTGGTTTTCACTTTCCTTTTTCATGGTTTAGAAGGGATTTGTTCGCTGTGAGAAGCAGCCTGCCATATATCTGAAAGAAGGCTTTTTTGTTCCCTTAAATCAATGTATTGCTTTTAAGAATCATTAGTAGTTTCTGTTACTTACATTGACTACTTGCTTTCCTTTTCCACAGCCTGTAGAACATCCCTTTGGTGGTGGTAACCATCAGCACATTGGCAAGCCTTCAACCATCAGAAGAGATGCTCCTGCTGGGCGCAAAGTTGGTCTCATTGCTGCCCGCCGTACTGGTAGGCTGCGTGGAACAAAGACTGTGCAGGAAAAGGAGAACTGAAGACCCACTGTGGAGTTTACAGAATAAATTCTTAAAACATCGCTTGTGTGAAGTGCAAGTTACCTGTTGCTGAAGTGTGGCTCAAGTAGGGATAATATTCAGCAGGGGAAGCGGTGAGTGGAGGTAAAGTTGGGTTTGGTTTTGGCTTTTTTTCCCCACCTTGAAGAGTAGGAATTCTTTGAGCCAGCACTTCAGTCTGTAAGCTGATGCTGTAGGCTGGAATAGCACTGTCTGTAGATGCTCTTGTGCTCATGTGTGATGTAAATACTGGCCTAGTTATGTGGTTACTTAGGCCTGACAAAACATTACAGACTGATCAAGTAATCCTTTGGTTACCAGGTTTATTGGCTGAAATGGTTGAAGGGTGCTCAGTTTACCAAGTTCCTAGACTCCTAAGCTTCCCATTTTTTACCTGCTATGTTTGGAGGAAGTGCTAGTGAGAGTTGCAGAACTTACAGGAGATATGTTTCAGCTACTGTTAGTGTCAAGTTTGAGACTCTTCTTGGAACCATCAAGCTTCAACAGAATCAAAGGTACTTCCCTCTAAACACAAACTCAGCCTGCCACCTTTACTTACCAGTATTTGGAATGGGGAAACAGCTTCAAAATCCTCTTCTTTGCAGGCCATTCAGCAGAGTGGAGTCCAGCTTTTCCTGACTGGATACTCCTAGGTTCTATGGTAACACAGGTAATGGCAGTACTGCTTCACCCTAGGGAGCTGTATTCTTGATGGCTCAGCTGAGATTGGTGCTGCAGAAGCCTGGGTGTGTGCATGGAGTGACGGCATTTTGTTGAGGAGTACCCAGGGGTAAACCTCCCTACCTCCTGCAGCTTCAGCAGAGTGCTCAGCCCTAGCCTGCTCTTGTCGACTTCATGCAGCACTACCCCTGTTGCAGGCCAGCAGCAGAGGCAGATGGTCAGGTCCAGGTGCTCAATGCTGACCTGCTCACCAACCCTTTAAAAGGTGTCATTTGGTCTGTTGTGATTAACTCCTGCAGAACTGGAAGTGCTACAGAAGCACACATAGGTTCCTCTATGGGCTAGATATTCCCAAACAGTAAAACAACGATCCTTTGGAGTATGTGACAATGTGTATGGAGCACAAAAGCCTGTTTGCTCTTTAGAGCAGACTATTCTCCTGAGGTGTAGGGTAGCTCACGTTCACATACAGAATCAAAATAATGCCTTTGATCCCAAAATGCTGATGCCAAACGTCCACATACGAGTATGAACTTGTACTGATAGGAATCCAGTGGAATGCAAAGCAAGAAGAAAAGCTGCCTTTATCCACCCACTACAATGTAGCTGGCCACACATGCCTAGGGAGGTAAGGGATTAAAAAATCAGAGCCACATAACTTGAATTAGAAAGGCACCAGATCACAGTTGGGAAAAACCTAAAATGCAGTGGCAAGTGTTCCTGTTTATATATACCCCCAGTACAGCCAAGGTAAGTGAAAGTGATCTCATGTTTTTACCATGGCATCAGAAGCTCTTGCTTGTGTGCCTGTATTTTCCTGACATGAATCCAAATATAACACTCCTAAGCTATTGGAAGAACAGTTAAAGTACTTAATGTTAAAATTGCTACCTTGACAAGAGCCAAGTTAAGACGGATTTCACAATACATTTCCTCCCATGAGAGCTGTACTTTCAGGCTGTTGGTACAAAGAACTTCCAGAATAACTTGCATTAAATGCACCTAAAGGACTTGCTGAAACCATGGTTTCTAGTGGCAATTAGGTTTGACTCCATATACTTCCTAGAAAGAGAGAGATCCTTGCAGTCAGCGCTTGCCTCCTTTGTTGCTGATCCCAGGCTCTGACTTCACAGCCAACAGCTGTGAGTAGCAGTATGCAATCTAGAGGTGTGGAGTAATTCTGTGGGTAAAGGGGTACCATATTAAGAGTGCAGCTACAAACACTGCCAATATAAATACACAGATGCAAGATCTGAAGTATTGAAATTCATACAGTAGTGAGGATTTCGAAGGTTTGAGTCCATTCACCAAACAGGTAAAACTGCTTGTGTTGCAAGGAACAACTACTGAAGTACAGTCTCTTGTTATGAAGTTTACTACAAATTGGAGGCTTACCTTTCACATTTGCATCCCATAGGCCTGGATGCACACCATGTTCTAACATCCCCTTTGGAAAGACTACCTCATAGTGAAAGCCAGGATTGTGAAAAATCCCAGAGCGTGTTCTTAATCTCAGCCCATAACCGCTAAGCTTCAAACCAGTCAGCTAAGAGGGCCCATCTGGCCGCACACCAAAGATTTAAGGGCACCAATAGGTAATAGTGCAATGGGGCAATGCACATTCCATTTTAGTGCAGGACAGGGCTACCCAAACTGAGTCGCAGGAACAGCTAAAGCCAGAGGTGGAATTTTACGTGACACTGTGTTTGGAAAAATTTCAGGGAGCCCACGAGGGCATGTGTACATGCAGAGCATCAGGAATCCCCATGCTGGTGGGACTGCACCATGAGCATGCTGATGGTGGCACAAAGGCCACCGACATCCATGGGAGTCCTCAGCCTCAATGGTGTTGAAACAGCCAGGCTGCCAAACAAGCCAACAGGGTGAAATACAGAAGAGCAATACCAGAACTTAATTCAGAGATTACTTTAGACAATCACTTTTTGTCCAGTAACAACTTACATTAAAAAAGCCAGAGTGATCTTAGCAAGCAACCACAGCACAGGACAAACATTCTCCAGGGCAAAATGCTCCCCAGTCGTAGCACTATGGGTGCTAAAAAAGTCATGAAAGTAAGCATGAGGGAAGAGGGAATTAAAATGAATGATAGAAAAAAAAAAAACAGCTCTAAAGAAACCAACCTAAAATGGAAAATTGCAATGAACTGAAATCTGCTTTCCAAACTGAGGGTCTAACTTAAGACAAGCTCTAGATAAGAGGGTGAACTCCAGCAGATTACACAAGAGGAGAAGTATCGATGCTATTATGTTATCTCTGTTAGAGAATTAATGATGTGACAAGGAAAGAATAATAACCCAAACATAAAAATCCATCATTGAGTTACTGATGAGCTTATTTCAGCCTGGGAGGATCTGTGAGAGCACTGAATGGAAAATGAAACTGATGGAAGTTAATGTCTGTCACTGGACTCTTCACGGGTCAGATGAAGCATCAGCTACCTGCGGCAGGCAGGAGGTTCAGCTGAACAGGGTGGTGGCTCCTGATTTACACTGTAGAAACTGGAAATTAAACAAGACAGGGACACTGCAAAGATGCCGACGCCTTCCTTTACCACCTTGTCTGGCAAGATCCTCAATGCAGGCTTACTGCTTTCAAGCAACAAGGATGTGGTGCAAACACAGCAGTATTGAGTGGGACAGTGTTCGCAACACTTGATAAATGAAGAGTATTAAATACACTAGGATCTGGCGTATTCAACCATGATCTGTGGCTGGTCCTGGGATTCACAGGTGAGAGATTTGCTGTAGAGTGAAGTAAACAGGTTGGAAGTAGCCCCCCTAATTTCCAGCCTTGGTTGTACACTGATGGCTGCTGCACTGTGATGTTACACATCTTGGGTACCACTGAAGACACAAGGTGCCAACAGAAGAAATGAAAGATGACCCATTCCCCTGCCATCTGCACAAGGCACCAGCTGGCAGGGAGGTCCCTCCACCTCAGGCTCCAAACCCCTCTTTGTGGTGAGAAGTTGGTGATCACAGACAGTAGGAAAGAGACCCGCTGACCTGGTGGTGAAGTGGATGGACATCTGAACTCCCAAAACACTTCAAATGTAAATCAACAAAATAAATCCAAACCATGGCTCAACAAAAAGCACATGACATCCTTAAATGGTCTTGTGCTTCTGTTACCCCCGTAACTCATCACATGCTTTTATATTCACCCCTAGTAATTATACTTTAAATGTGTGTCATATTCAAAAACCTCTTGCTCAGACCAGCTGTTATCAGCATGACAGAATACACAGTTGATGCGCTTATGTAGTTTATATCAAGGATACTTCGTGGATGGGTGTCTCAATTCTCAGCCCTTGTGCTGCATACAGTCCAACTTCAAACATTACAGCCAGGCTTAGTATTAAAATAACAATAAAAGTCATCACCATTTCCGTAAAGGTTAGCATTGTTACAGGGACAGCAGAAACCTCAAAATGAAGCAAACTGCTGTTTTACAGAAAGATGTTAAGTGTTCTGTAAGGATTTTCAGTGGTTGTTTCCAGTATAACGCTTTGCTCACTGAAAGAAAAAAGAAGGAAAAGGATGAAGGAAATAAAAGACAAACCAGTGAAGTACTAAAAAGCCTTCCTTTAGAAGGGCTTCAATTTCCCCCCAACTGAAAGACCAACCAGCATTTTCTTTATACTTTAAGGGCGTACTGAGATCCATCAGGTCCTACCAAAGCATCGACACGTATCACAGATTCTTTCATCACAACAGAATGTCCTCATTGACATTATCCCTTTCCCACCTCCTGCTCCTCCGATACCTCAGCAGCCCGGCTGACATGCCCAGACACACAGGGCAGATGAGGCTCACCCCTCCGGTGCCCACCTCACTGCCACCCCACCGGGACATCTGCAAGCTGTGTGCCCACCCTGCAGAGGATGCACAGGCTGCCACACACAGGGAGGGACAAAGTACAAAGGGAGATGTGGGGAAAACATGTAGGTAGAACAAAGTTGGAACAAACCCATCGGAGTTTCTGTAAAGAGAAGAGAGGGAAACAAGCCTCAGCCACAGAATTATAATGCTGACCCTTGTGTTGAAGTTACCAGGTAAGTGAGTACCAAACCCAAGAGAAATGCTTTGGGTCACGTTTTCAGCTGAAGTAAACCCCACAGCAGCCTACATTCTAAAAGGCTTTAGGTGATGGATCAGTCACTGTGGAAATTAAATTAAAAATTGGGGGTTTTAACTTGTTTTTATGCTGTGTCATTAATGAATTCTCAGAGAAAAATGTGAGAACAGAACACATCTGTGTGAGTCACTTTACCTTTCTGCTGTCCACATCGAAAGCTTTCTTCTCCCAGTTTATAACAAACCTCCCAGCCTGTAATAATCCAGTGGGATGCATCCGAGACTTTTCTTGAATTCTTATCTTTGTTAACACATTCACATGCACATCCGTCTGTTCAGATGGGTACACCAACTGAACAGACCTGTAATAAACTCAGGTGTTACCCGCTTCCTTGGATCTCTTCAGTAGTGTGTTATTTGATGTTAATACTGTAAATTCCCGGTAATTTGCATTGTTTTGTATTTTCCGTTACGTCTTCAAAACCACGCTAAGAGCAAACAGTAAACCAGAGGCTTCCATTAGTTCTCCATTACACCCACTTTGAAGTCCTCTTATGTGGTAGCCCTTGCTCTGGTGGAGCAGAGCAACTGGATCACTGGCACCTGGAGTGTGAAAGAGCACCTCTCCCTGCAATAACCACTTGGTACCAAGGAGAGGCAAGTACAATTTACAGGAGCCACTGGGACCTCAGCAGCCATGATGGTGGAACGACCTCTGGGAATATTCCCAAGCAGCCAAGTCCTGTCCAGCAGCTACAGTGCAGTCGAACCAGTCCTTATGTGCTATAACAGATTCAAAGGCAACAGCGAACCTGGTTTTTCCTGAATTGAGGACACCCCAGCTTTATTTCCCCGCCTTCATCACAGCGAGTCTCTTCCATCCACAACTCCATGGTATTTTAATAAATTCAACACAAGAGGCCTCCACTGGCCCATTCTTCAGTTAAGTCCACATTTTATTTACGGTTTGCTGTCGGTACTTCAATCAGATTTGTATATATACATAATCTAAAACCTACAACAAAAGTCACGTTGACTGCTCTGAAGACCGAGAGAAGTGACACGACTGAAGTTCTCTTCCACAGCTACACGGTAAGTCTACATTCCCACCGCAGGTTTTTGGTTCAGGCTGCAGAAGGGTTCAGAAGGACAGTGCCAGGTGTTGCTCAGGCTCGGCCTGGGAGGGTTACACAATTCTCTTTCAGCATTTCAGTCTTACACACAACCACAGGAGCAATGGGAAACATTTCTTCCTGGATGAACACGGGCTGATCGGCAGAATAGTGTCTTTTCACACTGACATCCTCTGTTTCTAAACTCACTGTATCAACACAGCTACAAACCAATACACCTCCCTGTGCTTGCACTCTTTGAATAGTATTAGCTGCAGACGGATTTCATGCTACTTCACATGGGTAAGGAGGCAGCACGAGAGACTGAGCAGAAGCGTTTGTGAGTCCACGTGGTGCCACCTGAAAAACACCGGTCCCTTCGCTTGGATGCAAACCATCAGCACCTACTCTGAGTCACGCTCCAGACCATTTCACACATCCCCAGGGAGGGCAGGGAGCCCTGTGCCAGCCTGACCACCTATTCCTCCACACACACTGGCCTGACCCAGAAGTTGTCATGCTGCTAAAGCTGCTTCCCAGTGCATCAGCCTGCAGCAGCTCGGCAATGAATGTCAAGAGGTAGAAAGTATTAACAGAATTAAGCTTGCAAGGCCTCGTGCTCAGCTCACTCCTCTCTTTGCCAGAGGATTCAGCTCAGTACAGATCTTAGAGCAGAAGGATAAAAAATGCTTTATATGCTCCTTAATCAACTTCCTGCCAGAAACCAATTTTTCAGTGCAGGGGGAGGCCTGAGGCTCAGGAAGGCTCACACTCGGTGGTGTGTGTGAGGCCGGGCAAAGCATGTTCAGCACTTCCAGTTCCCCAGGAGCTTCACTCAGTGTGACCTCCCTCCCTTCAATGAGACACCTCCATTTCTGCCATCCACCTGTCCCAAGTCACGCAGCAGGACAGGTAGGTGGAAATTGTATCATTAAATCCTGAAGACCTATCGTTGTGTTTCTAAGCTTTTGAACTGGCTTCCAGAAGAATAAGGACTATAAAGCACCTACAAACTTAAATACAATCAAGTGGATTAAGAAGTGTCCAAGTTTTCAATCAGCCTTATTTCCAAAGTAGATTCCAGTGAGACCTATTGGTTTTATTCACCTCTAGGAACTAACTGTTCAAGACAGAAAATGAAGCAAAAAACCCCAAACCTAAACCCCAGTAAACAACAAGCTGTTTGAATTCAAGACTGCCACCCACAGCATAAAGCTTTGATACCCTACATATGTTCTGAGAAGATTTAAGAGATGACAAAGCTCGCCTTGTCAAGGCTGTGACTGCTGCTGCTGACCTGTACAAGGCTCTGCTGCCTGCTGAACATGGCTCTTCTGTAGCAGCCAACAGCAGAACAGCAGGTGCAGGCAGAAAGGAAGGTAAAAGCCATCAAGGCAAGTGAAGGGATTTGATTCCAAGGAAAAACAAAAGTATTACACAGAAAATGATTCCGGCAATCCAGAGCGAGAAACTTGGTAAGAAAGAATCCTAAGAAATGATTGACAGTTTAGGAGCGAAGGACAAGAACTGAGCAGAATGTCAATAAATAAAGTTACAAACCATGCAACTAATGCCTTCAAAAGCTGTACCCACAGAGGTTTCAGTACCGAAAAAAGAACCTAACTGCCCGCTTAATGGCTCAGGTGAAATCACTCTTGGACAACACTCATCCAGCCCTGGTCATTGTCTGAAAACAGGAACAGCACATCATTACAGGGACAACGGAAATGCGGAATGGCCACATGGCTTGTATGGGAAAACCAGACACTTGAAGATTTTGCTCCGGTAAGGACTAGAGGGGACGTAACTGCAAATGCATCAGGAAGCTACAAACTACACAGCTTGGGGCAACATAAACCAAGTTACTGGAATAGCAGCTCTAGGGTAAGAATAACAATTATCAGACATGTAAGACAGCATAGACACACAAAAGAAGGGAATGATCTTACTTTCCTGCACTGGGTGTTCTATTATGGTTAGATTTTGGCCAAATTCACAGAGCCTGTTTTCTTTTTCCTCCTATTTTCATTATTCAAGGTTAGGTCATTGTTAAAAACCAGAAGACATTTGCACGTTATTTTGACCATTGGAGAATGACGCTGTTGTTTCAGAGTTGTGCTAATGTAATTAAGGCTATATGAAATTCTTCCATGGGAATAGCCTGTAGGCCAGTTTTAGTATTAAAAAGCAGCTTTAAGGAATTATAAAACTAAAAAAATACCAAGCTGAGTATTTAAAATCTGATGAAAAATCAGCCCTTACTCAGGAGTGGTTCTCTCCTTCAGAAATAAGCTCTCTTGTGCTTGTTTTGATTTCATTGTCTGCAAACAACTGTAAACAAAGCAAGTAAGACAGCACCTTTTGTGCTACCTGCTGACTTATCTGTCCAGATCACTGCAACACATCACCAACTTCAACTCTTAGGATGCTGAAATCCACAGGACTCATACAAACATAGCTGAAATCCACAGCTCCACCACAGCTTGCACTGGAAAAATCAGATTATGGGAGTCCCTCTGAATTTAAGTGCTGGAATCTGCGTCAACACAGTTCTGAGAGCAACCTACGATAAAGACACGGCAGGGGCAGGACTGAACGCTTCTTTTTATACAAGAGAAGTATTTGACATTCAGTCCCAGAGAAATTCTTGTAAGTAAAAGGATATTTATAGTATGAACTTCAAGAAGTTACACACTGTGACAGCATTCAGACTGAAGTAAAGCCCTTCTAGAGCTGTCTGGTCTGACAGAGAGGGCAAGTCTCAGTGTAAATGAATCAGTCAAGGTGACAATCCCTATAGAGCAATGGAAGGAAGGTAAGTGAACACCCTGGAACAGTATGGAGGGCATAGAGGGTGTGTTGTTGCCTGTGATGCTGCTGACCAGGGATCTTTACTGCACTACTAGAGATCAACTCCAGCTGAGAGCCAGAAATGCACATGCACTGAGCTTTAAAGAGCTGTTTGCTGTCATGTTCCTCAGAAGGCCACTTGCAAGAGGAACAGAAATGATGCAGAAGGATGTAGCTGGGTTTGTTTCACTTACTTTCTGCTTGTTGTAGTACCACTGTGCAGCAGGCAGCATTTTTACATGACAGTTCCTACCTCTCCCTCAGAAAGCCTCTCATGTCCCTCTCTAGAGAGAAGTCAGGTTTACTTTATTCCCAAGATCTCATGGCAGTGACAAAAGTGGTATCATGAACATGATTGAGAGCACAGGAGGCAAGAAGATGGCGAGTAAGAATTAATTGTCTCAATGATGCTGTGCTGGAGCATGACCACAAACAGGAAACTCCCATACCTGTCTTCAGAAATGTAAGGTTAGCATTAGCATCATCTCACCCTCCCAAAACTTGAGGTGTGTGTCCTTCACCACAGATGTGAACTTGCTTTTAGTGTGGTTTTGCAAACGACTAACAACGTTTAACAAAGATATTTAAACACTTAATTGGTTACTCTGCAGATCTCCCAACATGCCACTTCTTCCTCTAATTTATATAGTTAGCCTTTAACTTTCATTTGAAGCTAAAGCCATTGCATGGAAAGCCTCACTGCAATCAGTGCCTAGTGGCTGAAACGGCCCAATAAAAACATTGAGCCACTTTGCCTTGACACAGTTCACCAGCCTATTCATTTTTGCCAAGACACAGAGGTAGACAAAAGTGATTGAAACAAAAATGAATTTAATTTCTATAGCAGCCAATTTTTGCCCTTTTTAGCTCTGGCAGAATGGCTGATGTCATTCTCTCCTGGAACTTGGGAAACTATATATAGACAGTTTTGGAACCCTAAGTGCTTCTTAATGACACAAGCTAAAACACACAAGCTAGGCACAACAAAGTGGCTGAAAAGGCATAATAGCACTTACTGTAACATAATTTTCTCATGTCGCCTACAAGTCTCACTATGGAGAAAAAAAAAAAAAAGGTATGTCATTGTGGAATTTCATTTCTTCCTGGCTCAATTTCAGCAAAAAGCACTTAGCTTTAAAACCAGAGAACTTGAATTTGCAGAGCTGCTGGTTAGCAGGGAAAATAATCTGAAATATTTTAAGTCAAGCAGTCCTTCCCTGCTTGTGCATTACCACAGAAGTAGGTCCTGCAGGGCAAATAAACTTTGACTGAACCCTGTGCAATCCCATTGTTGTCAGTGAGGTAACACAGGTGTATGTGACCAACACTTAGGTCAAGTATTGATGCACAAATAGTAACTGAATTCCTCTCATATATAGCTGTACTGATTTTTTTTAACACTAATAGCGGCAAGTGTTAGAAGTTCACTTTAGTCACTAAACAACCTAAATCCAAATGTAGCAGAGGGAGAAATGCTGCTTAGTAAGGTTACAGTCAAACTACACATTAACCACCATACACCACCACCTATGAATTCTCAGTTTCTATGTATTTGATGTTATATTGTCAGGAACATGAGTAATCACTTTACTATCTATTGGCTTATTTTATGGAAGACCAGAGATCCCCTAGCAACTGTTCTAAACAGAAGAGAGGGCTGAAATTAGTAATGGGGAAATAAAATATTTAGGCACTTTGAGGACTAGTATTTTAAAGTGTGCCATCAACAATGAGGTACTGTATAGTGCCTGAAAATGACTGCTGCCAAAATGCTGTGACAGTAATACGCATATGAAGCTTTTTACTTGTAAGATATTCGTCAAGTACAATTCAAACTTGTTTTGCCCAGAGTGAAGAGAACGTTGCAACCCTTACTGTAGCTAGCCTTTTAGAAGCAGCAGCTGCAATGAACAATACAGGCTTCTCCTTCTTCAAAGTCACAAAGATGAACAATATTCTCCATTTGCTGCCTGAAAAACAACTGCCACTGCAGTCATTCTCAACTAAGGGACGGGGGGGTGTATGATTGAAGAGTCCCAGCCTTGAAGTATCACAGGTTTGACATGTCTCTACAATCACTGAACTATTAAAAGCAAACACATTTGGCAAGGCTGAACTAGCACTTTATATATTTTACCTATTAGTAAAAAATACAGAATAATCGCCTCTGAGATAGCTTGTTTAACAATTACTGGTCCAAATAAGTATGAACTCTTTCAGCTGGAGCACTTAGTGTAGAACTTTTGAGTTAAAACCTCCAACAAGCATTCCCAAACATAAGTGGGAATGCTTTATCCAGATTTACTAAGTCCAGGTAAAATGGTATTACTAAAAAACTATGAAAAAAATCTGAATTAACTTGAGCACAAGGGAAACACGGAAACATGAAAGAGATCATTGAAACACAGCATATACAAAAACCTCCCATGTCCCTTCTTTGTTACACTAAATGCATAAGAATGTGCTTGCAACCGAATTCCCCTTTGTCCATTTCAAAACTACAGACCTTTGATAAGCAGCTTTGTTTCTATCAACTTATTTGTAAAAAACACCATCAAGCTTGTGCTCATTAAATATATATCTGTATATATAAAAACATACAAAAAGTACAAGATAAATCACATTAAGAAACTTTTACAGTGTAATTGTCCTGATTATTTTATTCTTAAGGGCCAATTTATCTTTTTGTGCACAGAATCTCAGTGTGACTGTTGCTCCAGAATTCAGCATAGTGCCACTGCACAGAATTCACGTTTCTGTGCAATCCATTAAAAAAAAAGCCAAAAACAAAGCAAAAAAAAAACCCCAACAACACACACCACAGGACAAAACATTCTTCTTAAATCAAATTCTATTTGTGAATTCAGCAAAATAATTTCTATAAAATAAAACAGCAAAATATTTAAATAGTATAGGGTGGGCTGTATCTGTTTTGCAGGGGTATTTGGTTTTTAGACAGGTTCCAAAAAATTACACACATTCAAGTTACCAATTTTCATTTAAATACAGTATTTACTGATGCGGTTCTTGAAGTCTTTAAACAAATGTTTATTCTGGAACAGAGATACCTCAGAATCGTATTTGACTAACCAGTAGTTTCTTTTATAATTAAACCCTGCTTCTAATGTTAAGATTTCCTGTATAATGGATAAAGAGCTAAGACAATTCTCGCTTTCAAGTAGAACTGTGAACGAGCAGAAAACCAGCAAGTTAACTTGGTGCAGTGGCACTCACAAGTACTGTGTGATTTCGTTGACTTCCACTTCACTGGGATGCAGTAGAAGGAAAGTGTTAGAAGTTTATCTAATAAGCTCTACCAAAGAAACAAAACAAGCACACCAAATACAGTCTATTATGCTCCAGGCATCCTGGCATAGCAAATTTTTGCATATTTGTTTTAAATCTTTTAAATTCCTATTACTGAAAACTAAGTGTTCTTTATCCCACCCAGAGACAGAACTGTCAAACATCAGACGTGAGGAACATATGTGAAACTGAAAACCACTTGTTTGTCACATTTTCCCCTCCCCATTTTATAGTCTAGGTGTAAGAAGAAAAAGTTCTGAGCAATGCAGTTGTCACATTGGGACAACTGCTGTCACCACTTTTTTTTTTCCCCTCATTGGCTACACTAACTTGGTGTGAAGCCATGCTAAATGTTACAGCATAACTATAGCTTCAAAGTGATTAACCTAATACCAGAATGAAAAAGGCAATGAAAAAAGATCTAGAAACAATGTTACATCACCAATTTTCCACATCAACCGAATAATTAAAAGGTTACCAGCCATTATGTTGCTCATAGTAAAATCGACTCCAGTGGCAAAGAATTAACATGAAACTATTCTTGTGGTTGACATGGATAGGCTTTTTCGTAAAGGAGTTGATCCGACTGCCGTGTGGCAGGCAACACTGGTTGCAGAGCGCAGCAGATATATCAAGAAATTATTTTTTTGGTTTTTTTTTTTGTAGATCTGTGAGTCTCATCAAGACAAAAAAAAAAATGTTTCTTGCTCAAGAATTAACAGTCAAACATTAATATACTATATACACCTTTGCCATTTACACATTAGCATCAGGCCATTTATTACAAAACACTATACACTTTCCACTGCAGGCGGGTTATATATTGACAGCAATTTTCTGCAGATAAGACAGTGAATAGACTCTCCACTCCATGTTGATTAGGAATAGTTTTTCTAGTTTTAAATATTAGCCAGACACAGAGAAAAGTTGGACTGTAAGGCCTGGGTGCACAGTCTTGATGGAGCAAGTTAATTGATTATGTGCATTTCACTAATCTTTTGTCTGAGGCGGGGAAACTTCTTCACTGCCTTCATAATTTTCTTGTGCTCGTTGGCCAGTTCGCTGAGGGTTGTTCATATGATGTGCTGCTGGGCCTGTATACGGCTGTCCATGCACGTGGTTATTCTGCAATAAAGCATAAACATTTTAAAGGGACATTAAACTTACTGTTACCTAACTGTTGTGTTTTCTCCTTAGAGAATTATCTTCAAGCCCACTGAACTCCTCGTGTAGCAGCATCAGTATGAACACGCACCAGAGTTCCTTCATTCCCCTGGATCACACTTTTCACTTACCTTTTTAATTTACTCTGAAGGTAAACAAACTTTCAACTTTTAAAGATAAAAGGATTTACTTGAAACAGTAGTATCTGCTTTAGAAATAGTAATCTCAGCTTTTGAATAACAGAACTGTTACATGCAAAGCAAAGGCAGCAAAAAAGAAAAAAAAGGAGATGGAAAGAGGCTGCCTATGTGCTGTGGACATTGAACTGAGCACATTTATCAACAGTTTCAACCAACTTGAATTTTTTTCCTAAGAAAATGGAAAAAGCACACCTGTATCTAATTTTTGAGAGGAAAACTTAAATACCACAGAACTGAATGAAATCCTGACCAATACTTTTCTGCAGATGTTCTGCCTCAATTTAAGTAGCCATACATACATCTGGCAAAAGGAACAACTCATTCATCTACCCATTTGCAGAATTTATCTAACTGTGGAGAAACCAGGAATATGAGGATTGTGCATGTTAGTGAGAAATGCCATCTCTTGCAAGAAGGTGAACACATCAAACAGGTAATGGTGAGGTTACGGTACATGTCTGAACTCAGGAGCTCAGGAAGGAGTGGGAAAATCTGCATGACTTACCAACTGCTCTGCTGAGAACATCATGTAGGGGAAGCAAGATGGAGGGGAAAATGGGTTTGGGCAGGAAAGGAAATTAAATTAGCAGATTTGGAACATATAAAATGAATTGGAACAAAAAAATCACAACTAAGTGGGGACCTACTATTTTAGTTGATTTGGTAAGAAAACTGGTTATGATTTTTTTCAGATCTGGCTTTCCACTGAAAGATATTAACAAAGCAGCCATTTCACATAATACCAGGTTTAGATTTTGTAGGTACTTAAGATTTAGAAATTAGTGTTCATAGCACAAATTATATGTAACAGCCATGTGCATTTGGCTGAAAGCCTTCCAATTACCCAAAGTGAAATTCAGACCTTGAGGCTTGATTTTGTATTTAAAAACAAGAGAGCAACTCTCAAAATATTATCAATAGCAACAAATATGACAGAATCAAATTCAGTATGCACTAGACTGTGATAGCATCTGTCCTTCTGCTCTTTCTAGAGACAACTAATCACAATCTGATAACATCAAAATTTTCATCTGAAGCTCTGATGGTGAAACAGTTCCTGGCAAAATGGTGGTGTACCTATATCTTTATTCCTCTGATAGTGGACAATAACATGCTTCTGGCTGAATACCAATAATTTAATTTACCATAAATGCTAAAAAAAAAAAAAAAAAAAAAAACAAACCAAAAAAGCTAACCTGGAACTCGGAATAAAAGGTTCAACTATGAGCTTTTACCTGTTGATACTGGGAACCAGGCGAATGGGGATACAGTGGGGCATCTTCAGGTGGAGAAGACTCATGTTCATCTGGGGCATCAGGATCATCTGGTTCCTAAAGTTTGAAAAAACATTTTAATTACTTAGGTAAGATGTACTGTGGTTATTCTATCCAGAGCCAATTCTACATCCCAAATGATCCTTTCAGTCATGCCTAAAAAAAGGAAAAAATTTCCACCCCACTGTGTCACCCACTGCTTTACTGTACTGTACTATATAAAAACTCTCACTATCAATGTATTATTGGAAAAACAGACCTCTTCAAAATATACTTTAAATGGACACTTTCAATTTATACTGCTAATTCTTTAAATGGCAGATGCCTACAGAAACAGAAACAAAAGTAAATGAACCACAAAAACAGAAATCCAGGTTTACAAAATTTGGTACCTTTATAATGACCAGTGCCTGTTGCTAAGGGTCATGATTTACAGAAGCACTTTACTCAGATTTTTTCTTTTTACCACAAGTCAAACGAATTCCTCACCTCCTCTGGACAGAGTTCACAAGCTTTTGCAAGAGTCATTCTAGCACTGTGTGATCTCTCTAGGAAGTAGCCATTTGATGTTTCATTGCTTTGTATTGGAGGAGACCAATTATTATAGGTGTATTGGGGATTGCCAGTGTACGGTCTACGCTCAAGCTCGTCTCCAAGCCATTCTACTGCCCACGTCCATTTTCTCTTCAAGTCCCCATTGCTCTGCAGATAGAAAATTAACAATTCAGAATGGTTTTCTCTGTTCTTCAAAATAGAAGGATTTTTCTCTTCCTACACATCAAGCTATTAGAGAACAGACCATTAACATGCATGTTGCTGTTTAGAAGTCTCCCTGAAATATCTCTTTTTTCTACAAAGAAAACTTCAAATTTGAAATGAAATCTATGTATTTGCAGCTGCATCACAGAATCATGAATCCAAATTTAACAAAATTGCTCTCAATCCTGTATACTGAGCTTCTGGTACAGGAAGGTTAAATTGAGTTGTACTCAAAAGTTGTAATTCCATCAAGGTGGTGAAAACTTAAAAATGGTGGGTTTTTTTTTTTCAGGGCTTAGTTCACTGACTGTTGGTTTTAATATAGAACTGGGGAAAAAAACCAGCAAGAAAAAGAATGAAAGGTATCACCTGAAGGATCTGGTAGGCTACAGGACAGTTGCTGAAGAGAGCTACCATGCACTTTATGCACTGGTAAGCTCTTTTCTGATAATGGTTCTTAGAGCGCTGAATGGTGTCAAACAGCCCATCCCTGTCATCTGGGATTCCTTTAAGTGCATTGTGAATCCTACAAAAAAGAAAACCAAAATAAACCCCCAAAACTTCAAGAGTTAAAGAGTTTTAGTATTTAATTTAGTCAGTATCTACAATAATTCAACCTTTTTAATCTCAACTTTCAAAATCCTTATTCTGCAGACATATAAAAGTTAGGCTTAAAACTGGAGGAATATTTAATATACTAAAGTTAAAATTTTCTTGAAGTGTGATCACATAGAGAATATTTATATATGAAATACACTTTTCTCCCCAGTTCATGCTTTTTGCACACCTTGGTGTCACTGCTATAACTAACATACTTCTGAGGCAGACCAGGCTATCACTGGACTCTCTTGAATGAGATGTTTCTAAGAATCAATTCAAGCACCTCCCAGTAAATACCAAGAGTATGTGAAAAAACTTGGGTTTATGGGACTAAGAAGTAAATATCTGACTACTAAAGAATGTCAAGGTGAAAAATTGTAGGTTTATCATAAAAGTTAAGGTTTTTGTTTTATCTCAAAAACTGAGATAAAAGTGAAAAAATGCTTTATTAATATAATATAGATTTTAAACAATCCTCTTGAAAGGATGAGCACAAGAACCACTGGGAAAAGAAACTACAAAATAATGATGAATTATAAGAAAGACAGGTACATACTAACCTGTGAGTTTGCCACGAGTCCTCAATTAAAAGGATTTGTAGAAGCAGATCCAAATAAGGACGAAGCTCATATGTATATGAATATGCAACCTTAAAAAGTAAAAATGCAGAGAACATAAGAAAGCATTCCTTGAAGCATGCAGATTACAAGGTGTAATACAATTAATCTGAAATGAACTTCACTGTAATTTAAACGATACTTCAAGATAAAATGCATACTTTTTTCTTTTTTACGTTGATTGTGTCAGTCTTTTCAGGGGTTGTGGTTTTGTTTTGTTTCATTTTCCAATACAGGAAGTTTCACAAAGGACAAAATGTTTCTTGATGAATTTCTAACACACCTAAATTGAAGCCCCAAGCATGTCTACGCTGAAGAAGCTACTTTAAAAAATCTTTATAAAAGCAAAATTACAAAACAGTATTTCTCCCTGATATTGCTACTTTTAGATATTAGGTTCAAAGGTTATCCTAAAAACATAAATCACATGGCTAGCAAAGTATCAGTGAAGTGATTTTTATTCTGATTCTTTCAACTGAAGAACAAAAGGACACAGAAAAATGTCGTGTTTATATTGGGGGGTGGGGAGGAAGGGTGAACATAAAGATGAGCAACAGTAAAGCTTTATTTGGAGTGGGAAAGTGTAAGTAACCTTATAGAGACTGACAAAGAAAAAAACCAAGACAGCCCAAAAAAGACTTTCCCGAGTCTGAAGCCAAGCATGTTCTGCAGACTTGTAACAAAAGAACCTTACAAATGTACTCAAATACAAAGGAGATCTTACAAAATTATTCTGATTTTCCACACAACATAAGAAGCTCTTTTAGGGATAATGATGGAAAAGATTTAGGAAATGACACTTTCAAAATACATAAAGATCACCTCAGCCTAGTTACCTTCCCTCTTTAACATAGCATTCCTAACTCAGAACAGGTTGATTGCTTTCCTAAACTCACAAAATGACTTTGCATAGTACTCCAAATACTTAATTATAGACCTGAGAGTGAAAAACCTGACAAAGGATGTCATCTTCACGGAAGTTTATCAACCACCTGTTAGTTACTTAATGCAACATTTCCTTATCTACGGAATCATGTGCCGTACACATTTATATTCCCATCTTTCTCCTAGCTTTTTATTTTTACCTGCCAGAGAAGCTCACTGAGGACAGTTGAAGAGAACTGAGGATTCTCCCAACAGCAGAAACGAAGCAACTTGATGGTTTCTTCAGAGTTGCTGCAATCTTCAATAATTTTCTTCACATAACTAGTTCTCACAAACAAAATGTCTGTTACGTTCTGCTGAAGTGCCATGATAGGTTGAGATAAATTAGGATCACCATAAGGGTTGGCAAGTGGGGGATTACCTAGAAGAAACAGTTATTACAGATGAAGAGGTACTGAAACACTTTCAGTGTAGACACAACAAAATATAAATCGGTATAACTCAACAAAAAACAGCAGACAGAGGAAGAAAAGCCAACAAACCACACAACCTACAGTCAATTTTCTTTGAAAGATACTGTGGTATGAAATAACTAAGTTTTCCAACTGTGAAGCTAGGCACTTGCTGCTGGAGAGAGCTACTTCTCCCTCTTAGATTATGCAGGCGCAATCAAAGCAAAACAGCTGGTGGCATGTTCATATGCAAAAAGAGAAATTACGGAATTTCCTTACTGAAATCCTCTCATCTCCCAAGTTTATCTGCTTTGCTGATTGTGTAACACAGCAAAAATCTATCATATTTTAGGACATAAGGTCTATTTATTGCACAGGCAATGGGAAATGGTTCAGAGGAATACATATGCCAGAACAGCCCCGTCTGAAACTCTAGAGTGCAGAGAACATACTGCTGAAAGAATAAGAAATAATGTATCTTATTTAATAAGCTTCATTTTGTGGAAGGCAAGACTGCTGATTTGCTCCTGACATTCCTAAACTTAGCAGTGTTTTCAATTATTGTTTGAAGATGCCCAAAAGTCCAAGACAGTACTTTTCTTGCTTAATATGTTGAAACAAAAAATAACTTCACTCTGCCAATAGTAATCATAGTTAGTTACAATAATGTTCATACAAACTAAATTTTTTAGTATGACACTATGAGTACAGTGAACATATTTTCAGAGGTGGAATACCTTTCAAATTAAGTCTCGAATAGTGCACTGGAAACAAAACCAAATCAAAGTTGCCAAATGGTTCTGAAGCTTATTATAGCACAGTAAATTTTCAGTCCGTTAATCTTACTATAACACATTCTAGCCCCTACTGACTTCACAGCCTGACACATCAAGCTGTAGTGAGCTTGCCACTAATAGCTTCTCTACAGATTCCTAATTAGGTTTTCTAGAATATGCTTAAGAGAACATGCATATGCTAGCTATAAAGTCAATGCAGCCCAATATTCTGTCACTGTTTCTCAAAAATAATTGCACTA
This sequence comes from Forpus xanthops, assembly GCA_032466535.1. Lineage (NCBI taxonomy): Eukaryota > Metazoa > Chordata > Aves > Psittaciformes > Psittacidae > Forpus > Forpus xanthops. The sequence goes on along the minus strand of JASSUY010030838.1, from coordinate 17,591 downwards.
CTGGATATATTAATGATTAATACTACAGTCAACCAATTTCTAGCTGATTCTGTATCTGTTTTAAGTTAAAGTGCTGTTTGCTGTCTTGAGTGCAAACAGGCACCAAATAATTTTTGAGAGCTACCCATAACAATGCCAGGTCTCTTTACTGATAAGCAGTATTAGCTGTTTCAGAGTCTGCTCTAGTGTTTCTCCTGTACAGATTATTTTTGTACTGGTAACATGAAAGTAATTTATTATTTCATTGCCTATTCAGAATCAAAAGATCTTTATGCAGCTCTTTAAAATGAGCTTAAAGTATTCTAAAATCATTATTATTTTATAATCAACAAAATACTACTTTACTACTTGGCTGTCTTCCCGTATCTTTAAGTAATAAGCCAAGAAGCATAAGCCCAGGAACAGATTTCCATCTTGTGCCTTAGTATAGCAAATCAGTTTTGCTAATGACAAAGAGTTTGGTCGTTAAACAAAAGGAGTTGCTGAACATAAAAGGCAAATATTTTTCCAGCTAATCCATTTGACATATAATAGCTAAATACGCACAAAAGACATCTAATGATATATTCAATTAATCTAAGGAAACTTTAACGTTCACTATACCATTGATAGAAGACTGCATCCGTGATGACACATTGCAACAACGGATCAGTTGTGACACAACAGTGTACAGCTTCCCCAGTTCAGCATACTGGTATTTAATTGGAGGACCCGGACCTTCATCCAGAGCCACAAGCATGAAGGTTGCAGGAACACTTAGTTTCAGAAGTTGTGTCTTCTCTGCTACACCTTTATAGGGGTGGGGAGAGAAAACAAAAAAAATAAAAGATGTATCTTATTTGTTTATATGATAAATTACTTTCTGTTTGCATTTATGTTTTCTGAGAAAAAAAAATACATCAGTAAAGATGCACAAGAAAATTATGTTCAGTTGAAATATCACTTTGAAGTGGAGATTTAAATGACTACAATTTGTTAACTGTGCTCATTAGCACTTTAGTAACTAGCATTTATATTAACAGCAAAGCCTCAGAGAAGTCTTTTGAACAAAGAATTAATCTTATTTTTGCAAGGCCCAGGACAGGATGAACATCGCCACAGTACATTCTGTAATTTTTCCATCACATCCTAAATCAATTACAAATTTAAGATATTTCCAGTAAGTGTAAGGATGACAAATCAATTTAAGACAAGACAAAAAAAAAAAAAAACCCAAAAAAACCAAACAAATGAGAAAGTCTCCAAAACCAGCCAAAAACCCAACTAAAATATCCAAACCATACAGCTTGTTTCAATTGCAAGAACACCTTGCGCATGCCACATTAAGTACTTACTCAAATTTGATATGTCCCTTCTGATCTTGTATTCTGTTTCTCAATCGGCAAAAGTAATGGTTTTTCATACATATCCAAGTTTTTTTCTTATTCTGAAATACAACTGAGCCTTACCTACCATCTGTCCAATAAGGAGGAATCTAAGCACTCTTTTATAGGATCTTTTTGATCATTAGACAGTTCTGTGGTTACATCCTTTGTAGAACTGATCTCTCACTTGCTCTGATGTGAACAACACATTATTTAATTTTTCAAACTGACAAACAACTTAATCTTTTTCACAGAACATGGGGTGGTGCAGGGATGATGCATTTGTTGATTTTGCTGAATCAACACCCTACATCCACAGAGAAGCCTTCAGGTAATAGTAGTAAGACAAGCACAACTGCTTAATAATTCCATGCTTTATCTTTGCAGGTAGATAATGATCAGACCCAGAAATGTAATTTAGTTACGCTTTTCCATCCGGCTTTTGAGTGCTTTCCTAGTCAGAGGCTTCAACTGCACTGACTGACTACGAAAAGCAAGTGAAGGAGAAAAGGTAAGTAAGATCTCACTTCTCTTTAATTAAATCCATTATATCCACTTCGGGGTCATAACAGACCTCTGGCTGACAGAGAATGCTTTGGTAGATGAAGTATATGAAAGCAACACATATTATAAGTGAAATCATGTTAACTTAATTTCCTAGATTAATTTTACAGATAGGAAATTAAGTTACTTTGAAATTGTCTACCCACATGAACGAGAGAGTGTGTGTAACTGAATTTTATGTGGAAATACTGAAATAACTCTCATTTGGACTAATGCATATGCTTAACACTTTAGCCACACAGTAATATAACAAATTCATGTTTATAACTTGTCTGTATGAGCTGATAACCAGTAATGGCTGAGCTGCTCAGTATTATGGGCATTCTGTAAAATTTCCAAGGGAACTGGATCTCCTAGTTTCATAATACTTTACATAAAAGAATTAAAATACCTTGCATTAGAGTACGGGGGAGAGTGTAATAGACTACCAATACGGAAGAATATCATATCTCGGTTAGAACTTGCTTAAGAGGAAGATGCTTTGTCACTTAGACTACCATGTGTGAAAGAGAAATGGGCCTCAATAGAAAACACTAATACCTGGGGAAAGTAAGAATGTAGAACTCTGTAACAATTCACTAGATATGCACCTATGACTACCCTCATGAACCTGAGAAAGCAAAAGTAACCCTTTATTCATTTGACATTTATTCATATGATCTCTACGGTAAAAGCATTCTGCAAGCAATGATGTCTAAGAACATATACAGATTGATCTATTTCCTCAGCCTCCCAGAGAGTCTTTAAGGGGAAGGCAGATACAGAATCAGTGTTCTGTATTCACAGCTATGAGCTTCAAAAGTGAACTGAAGAAATTATTATTCAAAGGGCACAGCAGGAATGTATAGATAAAGCACGACCATCTCTATCAATGTTTTCATAAAGGAAAACCATGTACCTCTCTATTTTTTTGCCTTCACTGACTTCTTCAGGCTCAAGCCAGCTAAGAGCCCCACGTTTCTGGGGTCCCAGGAGCTCCCTGTGAATGAGCCCTGAACAAAGCATCATCTCTCTTGCCATTTTTTCACCACCACACCCTCTCGGAAGGACACTGTCTTATTACTCCAACCTTATCATGTTCATCTTCCAAGTATGCTTGGAAGACTAAAGCCCCAAGCTCCAAACTGGAGGAACACAGACGCTCTGGTGACCATTTATATGACATTTAATCATACCAACCTACCTGAGGCTGAAAAACTGGATTCTCCTGCTGTTACATGTGTAACTGGATTAACAAAAACCAGTTTATTACAGTGTCATCAGCAAAGATCTGTGTAATTTCCTTACCTAGATTGGCATACATCACGAACAGATTGAAATACTGTTGCAAATGGCGCCCATGTTCAGATACTTCCCTTCTTAGCAGATTTAGTACCGCTCGCAGCAAATGATCACTTAAACTTAAGTTATCATAAGCCTAAATGAAAAAAGAAAACAGGTTTTCACATTGACAGCTGAACCTATCAAATCTTTATTTTGTTTCCACTTTTTACTATGGCAGAAAACAGAACTGGTTAAAAGCTTTGGGATTCATACAAGCTCAAAAATACTCGCAGCTGGTTAGTCTTCTGTATCTCACAGACAGACATACAGAGATGACTGCCATCACTAAATACCATGCAAGTCCAAAAAAACTATGCAAATATATTTTTCTCCAGTTGCAGTTAGGCTTAAATACTCCAAGAAGCATATGCAGTTGCACTGTGAACTTCACAGAGTAAAACAACCAAATCACCTTCACAAGTTTATCTCAAATAGCCTGTGAAACATCTGTCAAAGCATAGGCAGCTTTAATTTAATACAAAACGTTCTGCTGGACACAGTAGCAAAACCACTCTGAGACGTTAAGTGGAACAGTACAAATAAAAGTGTCTTGCTGTGGACATTAAAAACATGACAAAGCAAATGCCCTGAAAGGTTGTTATTTTAAATTTTAATACAGTCCAAATCTACCCCACATCCATTGTTATGACAGGTACTACGTTAAGATTTTTGGGGGTTTTTGGTGTTAGTGGTTTGGTTTTTTTTTGTTTTTTTTTTTTGGGGGGGGGGGTTTTTTTTTTTTTTTTTTTTTTTTTTTTTTTTCAGTTCTAGGTGTATAAAATTAGTCAAAATTTTCAACAATTTCAATGTTAAAGGATACAGAAGAAGAAAACTTTGGAACTCCTGCAGGCTTTCATGGGTTTTGGTTGGTTGGTTGGCTGTTTTTTGTCTTGTTTTGTTTGGCTTTGGGGTGTTTCCATTTGGTTCGAATTCCAAATGAAAATCAAGGGTTCACTACCTTCACATTACTTTATTACAAGCCACTGTTTTTATTTTGCAGATTTCACATGTACAACCCAACTCAAAGTTCTCACTGCTTACTTTTCACAGAGATCTACAAATGCAAAACGGACTGTACAGATTTCCTGTCAGCATGGAGGTATCTACTCCAGAATTTACATTAAACACTTAGAGAGGAATAGGTTTTACAAGCTTTTCATTAGAAAATTAAATACCTGACTGGAAGGTCCAGGAGAGGCAAAAGGTGAAGGACATGGCCCATCTTGCAGTGAAAAATGTGCAATAAATACTATAAGTTTTGCAAATGCACCCCTCACTTCTGCACTAGGGCATTCCAGAAGATACTCAGAGAAGCGGTTTGAAACATTAAAAAGGACGTTGTGTGCAAACCAAAAGCGTACATTCTTGCTGTGACGAAGAAGGATGCATAACGCATCATACCTGAAATAGAAGATGATGCAACTGAGAGATTATGACCACATGCATATATTGATGAATTTTGGCAGACATATTCTTTTGCAGAATTTGAAGAAAATAATATACTAAGGGTGATCCCCAAACATATTTTCTCAAAAAAACCGCTCAGAATCAGATAAACTATAGTTCCTACAGTGATACTATCACAAATTAAAAACATCCTTCAATCAAAAACCTAACATTTAACTGTAGCACTTCTGTCACCCATAGGAACTAAGACAGGATGATGATTCCCTAATAGTAAAATAACTGTTCCAGAGAGGAGGGACTTACTGTGACTCTGTCCTCTTTCCTGCAGCAATATTTGAACTTCTCTTGACTTCTTAACAGGAGTAACTTAGCTACTCTGAAAGTTGCTACTGGAGAAAAACTTAGGGAATATATTTGCCATGTATTACACAACTACTTATTAGTAATTGGTAAACTACTGGTGATCATGAAGATCATGTAAAGACTAGTAAGCTACTGGTCATCATGAAGATGTGGTGCTATAAGTGAGATTGTAATATTTGTTATATTACAGATTTCAATTACAGGCCCTTTAGCAATGTATATAAAGCACTCTGCTAACAGTCTAGAAGACTATCATACGTGTTTCAGAAACAATATAAATAACAAGCTACAAAAAATGGGTTGAAAAGAGCTTTGTTTAAACCTTCCCAAACCATGAACAAACCACTCTGATTTAGTCAGAATATATGACCTATTAGTTTTGTACTAGTATAGACTCTACTCCTTTATTCTTAAAAAACAGACAAAAGGTAGATTTAGGCTCTGTTTGAAAATTAATTTTGAAGCTGTTCAGCTCAGCAGCTTATTCTAAAGCACAATTTCTTCCCTATATTTTCTGTTCACATTTCCTGCACTTCTCATATGTGAAAAACCACATCTGACCACACATCTAGGAAGAGGGGAAAATGGGAGAGGCCACTAACACCTTTTATTGTCAAATGCATAAAACTGGGATCTTTTAATAGATATCAAACTTTAAAAACTAATAGTTCTTAAGAAGACAAAATACCAATCACTCGCAGGGCCACGGACTATTTTCTTCGTATGAAATCCTGTGGTAAAGAGAAATCTAGCAGCGAGCTGAATACTAATCATAGTTATTTCTTCTGCTTCAGGCAACAGATGATCTTGTCCTAAAGAAAAATCAAAATACTCACATGTAGGCAAAGTAAAAGCAGTTTACCTTTTAACAATTTAGCTGATTCCGGACTACTGTTTTGTCTTGACATTGTCTTCCAATTTTAACCAGAAACTTGATCAAAACAGCCTCTAACTTATATATCATTTGAAAACGTAAGCTTTAAGTTAGGTATGTGGGAGGCTAACCAATGTCTGGTTTTTAGAAATTCAGCATCTCACCTTTGAGAACTGCCATCAGCAGAACAGCGCACAAACTGAAGTATTTTAGTATGATTTAATGCATTAACTGAGTAACAGTTGATAGTTTATCAAAGTATTGTTTGCTAAATATTCTGGGATGTATCATTGATGAACAACACAGCAACAGGTATTTAACTGCAGAAGTCTGGATAGACAGAGTATTCAAAGCAGATCACTCAAAATTTTCACTGGCAGACAAACTGTTGACAACACAAATAAAAAGTTCCTGCAAGAAATTAATCCATAATTACCACACCAACATACTAACCTGGAGGAGGATTTAAGTAGACACTATTACAAGTAAGCAACTTCTTTATGAACTGGAAATATTCTAGGCTGTACTGCATACGATTATGCATGAACTGCACGTTCTGCTTCCGTACGCTTCGTTCAATGGCTGATGGCATTTTAATCTGATGGGGTTTAATGGTGATAGAGAGTTCTGAAATATATTTTATTAGTTCATTGTCTTTGTCTATTGTGTCCATACGTTCATAAAAAAGAATATAAGCATTCCACCACCTCTTCTGGCGTCTGTAGGACATACGCTTCATCATGTGATCGAATACTTCTCCCATGTATTCTCCACCAAAACACTGATTTTTCATTTCTTCATCATCATCCATTTTACACTCTGTCACATCTCCGTCATCAAATTTATACCACCGATTCTTCTCACCATCTCCACCATTCCTCTGGATAATGTAGGAGTAATAATGTCCACCACTGGCCTGGCCACTATGTACAAGTACACCAACAAGCCTGTATTTTGTGCTCCCAGAGTGTTCATTTTCAGACTGCTCATTTTGTATTATCTGATTTTCAGGATTTACATCATCTCCTTCCAATTTAGCTACACCTGCCACCGTGTAAGGCTCCATGTCCAGCTCTCGTGGAAATTCAAAATAGTCATTGAATTTGATTGCACATTCCCTTTCCCAGTCATAATCAAATCTTTTCAACTGGATTGCAAGAACTGGAGGCAACTTCTTAATCAACAAGCGTTTCACTGTATCAACCTAAAAAAGGACATTAATAGTTATTAGCTCTTAAGTTTCCATTCACATACTCTTACCAACAACTGAATTCAGTAATTAAAGGTTATTTTTTTTCCCTGAACATGAATTAAGGCTGAACTTAGTACAGCTGTAACATCACAGTTGTATGCAACTGTTATATGTAAGGAATCATTACCTTTTTGTTGCATTTTTCACAATGATATGCATTTGCTCCTTCCAGTAAATCTCCTTTGACATACTGTTCCAAAGAATCAAGAAGGTTTTGGTGGTTTCTTATATCTACATTCAGAGTTGTGAAGGATTCCTCGCATTCGTACCTACCAACGAACAGACAGATGTAAGAGAAAGGTAGTAACATGCTCAACTTTTATGTTTTACATTTGCAACACAGCACCTTACTGCAGAAGTTTTATTCAGCACTTGATGGCAACTTCTGGCAAAAATAGTTAAGTAAAAAAATAACTCCTTTTTTATCACAGTCTTCCTAGAGTTACCTTACAGTATCTGCACACTGTATTTTTTGATCTGCATTAATTATAGGTATTTTATGAACATCACAGAAATTACTTGTATGCCTCAAATTCACTGAAAAGATCACGGGAATTAAATCTTTCGGCACATCTTCTTTTTAAAGCAGTTTAAGTAGCACAACAGACTCTTAGCTAACTCAAGCTAGTAGAGAAGCACAGACAGCAGAGTAGAGTACTTTTTCCAATCACTTTGCATATTCTTGACTGACTGAATTTTAACTTATTGTGTTCCGATACAACCTTTAAACAATTTCCTAGCAATGAAACAGCAATGCTTGAGACACAACCAGTTACAACATCATGGAAATATTTTTTGGTTGGTTGGTTTTACAAGTTGCATCTAGTCCAATACAGCCCTGCAAAGCTTGTTTCTTGGATATGCAATCACCCATATAAAGGGCTCTGTAACAGTGAATAAATTAATATTTAGAAACACTTCAACCAAAACAGCATTATTCATTCATCTATGAAATAACCTGCAAATTCAGAAAGGCTTTGTCACACCCCAAATCAAATGTTTTAGTTTAGGGAAGACAAAATTGATGACAAACTATCAGGGTAAAATTTTTATTAAGTACAGTTACACAAATTCAGTAGAATTCTATAATGATAGGTAACACTTGCCTATCATGTCTGAATGGGGCCTATAGGGATGCTGGGGAGGGACTCTTCATGAGGGACTGTAGTGAGAAGACAAGAGCTAACGGGTTCAAACTTAAAGAGGGGAAGTTTAGACTGGAGCTGAGGAAGAAATTCTTTACCGGAAGGGTGGTGCTCAAAGCTGGGTTGGACATAGTCTTGGGTGGCATGGTTTAGTGGGGGGTGTCCTGGCCCCTGGTAAGGAGGATTGGAACTAGATGATCTTAAGGACCTTTCCAACCCTAACTATTCTCTGTTTCTATGATTCTCTGTAAGAATCACAGAGGATCTGAAAGATGTCGTGAACGGTAAGAAGGCCAACTGTTAGTGATACAAAACTTAACTACAAAAAAAGCCACCTGCTGAAAAAGAACAAGTCCATCATTAGGCCACCTTGAACATAACTGCACGTAATTTTAATCATCCACCTCAAGAGGGCTAGAAGAAAGTCTAGAAGTACAATTGTACAATGCCTAGTTCCTCTCCTCCAGAAACCATTTGTCATTGATCACCATCATCAAGATAGGGCACCACAGAATTTCAGTCTGATCTGATACAAGTGATTTTTTACACACTCTATAAGAAGCTGAACTTCAATATTCGCATTTTAAGTTAAACATACAGCAAAATCCTTAAGATAAACTTTCTTATATCATTATCCCTAGTTAAAACTTATATAGCTAGTATGAACAGGGTTTTCACTCATTGGAATTAAAGAGCCGTACTTGGGTCAGCATTATCCGCACACTGCGGAAGACAGAAGCCAGCAACAGCTGTTTCCTATATCTTAAAACTTTATACATTGCATGGTCCCTAAGCTGTTTTCACTTTTAACATGGAAAAGTTGTATCTCTTCCTCTGCTGATCAAGACACAATGCTTCACATGTAAATGTTAAGTAGAAGCAATAATCAAATATTTCAAGGCACCTGAAGACAAATCAATGCAGAAAAATCAAACAGAAAAACAACGTACCAAATTCTATTAGGTTAAAAAATCCCCAATAAAACAACAAACCACACCAACACCAAAATCACAAAAAGAACCTACTCTTCACTCTTTATTCACTTTCATAAGGATAAAAACACAGATTGCTTGTCCTGTAAAAAGAATCTAAAACACTTACCGATGTGGGCATCCTTGACAAATCTTCTGATCAGCAAAGGACCCTCCTAGAACTTTACTTAACATTGCTGGATGGCCCAAAGCTTTTAAAGCTTCGTCTAAACTGTCCACTAAAGAATTAAAAAATTCTAAAGCATCATGTTGTTCACGCAGATTTACAGGCTCACCCCAAAGTCTGAAAAGAAAAGCACATTCTTGTCAAATATTTGTTTAACTTATTTTAAAAAAAAAACCCAAACACTATTCAGGCTATTCATCTCTCTCTCTTACTGATCAAGACTATTTGTTGGTTTGTGATGTAGGATACCACCTGTTTCATTTACTGACAAGTAAAAGCAAGCTTTTGTATATAACATCATAGTTAATTCACTCTCAATATCAAGCTCAAGAACTGCTAAAATTCCAAATAACCATCTTGCTACAAACTTTAGTTTACCAAGAGGCTTCTACAGAATGGTAAAAAGGTAGGATAACAGATGCAAGGCTTAACAAGTTCTACTAATTTGCACTTAACATCACTGTAATTTCTTCTATTACAATTAGTTTTGTGGCATTTCAATGGCTCAGTAAACAGACATCAATACTAAATTTTCTATTTACCTAAACTGTTTCCAAAACCCTCTTGGTACATAGTACTGTAGCCTGGAAGCTGCTAAATGACCAAAAATTACTTGGAGATGCCTCAGAACTCCAATATTGTACTCTTTTCTATCTTCTGTTTTACTCAGTGCTGGTTTGTCTTCATACTGATGTGGATAACCAAACACATCATCTCTTGGGTCAACATTGCTCTGAAATGCAAAGAAAATTTGTGCAATTAATTTTGATACATAGCTGTCTTACAGCCAGTTGTATCCCTTGTTTAAATTAACAATCTCAAGTGCTTCATATTCACATCTGAAGAAAGAAGTGTCTTTGTACGCATTAACAGAATTCTGTTGGCAGAACTCGTGTATGGTGCTTTCAAGTGAAAATCCATGAGGAGGAAGTCTGCAAACCCTGCTACCTGGATCTTTTGAACTGCCTTTCTGGCAGTAAGCCTATTCAAATAAGGAACATGCTACTGCCCCACTGACAGTAGTGGAAAGCAAAGTGATAAGCAACCTGAATTTGTTATAAACTTTTCCTAAAAAAGAATTCTATTTCAACGATAAGTAAATTCTGCATAATTAAATTTACCTCATTGTCCTGCTTTTCATCCCCAGACATGTCATCATCTACATCACTGCCTGTGCCTTCAATTGCAAGAATCCCATTCCTGATGGCTGGAATCATGTACAGCTGCTGAATGACAGAATTCATGTAACAAGTTGCACCAGCATTTTTGAGCCCTACAAATCCCTTTGGTGGTCGAGGCCCAACAGGTGGCAGATATTCCCATTCTGTGAGTGCTTCACAAGCTAGAAGAAAATAGCAGAATGTGATTAGAAAACTATTTTATTATAAAAGAATCAGAATATCAATGCAATATAAAGGGCAGTTGCACAATATTAGTACTAGTCTGTATCACTCTGCAATTCAGTAAAGCAAATGTTCCACTGGAAAACTTAATTGCTAAAATTAACATAACTTCTATTATCAGTATTTCTATCTGTAATCTTATAACTAAACTACTTTACCAATTGCATAACTAAAAAGGTGGCCAGACAAAAATTCAGTCTATGTATCAAACGAAAGTCTTCTCTCAATGCCAGCAAGTTTCTTAGCTGAAGAACTCAGCTGAATGAATCTAGAGTATATAGGCAATTTATAATGCCTTTCACAAATGTGTTTTGTTTTAAAAATCAGAAAATTTCATGTATGCCTCACTTTCCCTTGCCAGGATAGGAAACAGTTAGATAATGCTATTTGTATGACCTCATGACAGATTATTTCTTTTTCCTCCGAAGTCTTCTCCCTCAGACCTCTCACATCTCTTCACTGTATATTTACGATCACAGGTTTATTACACTAGCCTGTTGTTCTGTGGTTTTAACACAAAAATGAGATCATGCGTGTTTGCAAGCAAGCTACACTTGGTATGTAACACACACAGCATGCACAGCTCATACATGTGTTCCCTCTTCTGCCTCACATACCATGGAGAACTGGTGTTCTACTGCACATATAATAAATGATAATATAATTGATAATAATTCCGCTCAAATAATTGCGCATAAGGAAATGCTATAAAATCATTCTAATTGTGAGGTGATAAGAAACACTTCCCAAGAGAAAAGGATAAAGAAAAAAGGACAAGGCAGGGGGATAAATCATAAAGCTGCCCTTTCCATTTATTCATTTGAGATGGAATCAAACAGGCAGATTGAAAAACCTCAAATGACTCAGTGATACCACCAACTGGGTAAGTAACACAGCCATTCTGAGAGGTGGTGGACAATTCCCACTATGGAAAACTATTTCTTGTTGCTTATAGTTTTGCTAAACTCTGAAAGTTTAAATATTTTTTAATCACAGAATGGCTTTGGTTGGAAGGGACCTTCAAGATCACTCACTTCCAACCCCTGCCATGGGCAGGGACAAACCAGGGGGTGGTCTGACTGTGTAAAGTGACTTCCACTAGACCAGGCTGCTCAAAGTCCTGTCCAACCTGGCCTTGAACACTTCCAGGGATGGAGTAGCCACAAATCCTCTGGGCCATCTGTTCCAGTGCCTCACCACCCTCACAGTAAAGAACTTCTTCCCTGTCCTATCTAAATCTACCCTCTCTCAGCTTAAAACCATTGTCCCCTGTCCTGTCACTACAGGCCCTGATAAAAACTGTTTCCATCTTTCTTATAAACTCCCTCTAAGTACTGAAAAGCTGCAATAATATCTCTCCAGAGCCTTCTCTTTAACAGGTGAACAACCCCTTCTTCCCAGACAATCTTGATTTTACCCATTTTCAGTTGTTCCACCCACCTCTTCTCCCTCTCCCTATCTTTCTTTCTCCTTTCCCTGTCAATATGACAGCCAAAATACTTGTTTAATTATCCCATTTAGGGCTGCATAAAATATGTTTTTTATTCATTTTTAAGAAAGAATGAAGTCTTACATGCTTTCTATTGGCAACAAAAATCTGTTAAGTATAAGCCTTTTGTCACCCTTGTATTGGCCTGTTTCATTTGAATACCAGCTTTTGACACACTTAACATTTTCAAGTTTCTGTACATACTGCAATTGCCATAATCTTTCTCCAGTGAGGAGAAAGTTCTTTGAGTGCAGAGCTGTGCTGAGACAGGGCCGAACTGAAAGCACAAATGTTTGAGGAAGGACCATGACAAGCAGAGAGTAAGTACAGAACTAAACAGGACAGCGGACCTGTGTCTGTGTCTGGACAACGCTGACAAATTAAGAGAGCAATCAAGAGACTGGCACTAAAACTAAGCCAAAGATACCTGATGAGTTTCTGGGATTGGTTAGGCAGAGCCTGAAACAATGAGACAAAAGTAGAAAGACAGAATAAGGTTTCTGGGAGCTGGCATGGACAAAGGGGAGCTGCCAGGTTGAGGTAGGGGGTGGTCTGACTGTGTAAAGTGACTGGACCTGGAACTTGGATGCAACTGTGTAATGCAAGTCAGTACATTTACCACGTAAAGAAGAACACAGAAAGGCTACACTGACAAACTTTTCTAGATTTATGACAGCTTGATGCTGCAACATTAAAGCAGCCACAAACACACCACAAACTAAAACATTTAGTATCTAGTTCAGTTGGCAATATAAACAAAACCCAGGCATTATATATACATTAAAAAGTAGAAAACAGATAATTAAAAATATTACATACTAGTGATTGCTGTACCTATGTAATACATTTCAGTCAACGTGTCTACTATCTGTTTGAGATTTCGTACACATCCAACTGCTAGTGCAACTAGTAGCTCAAATCCAGCGTTAATAGTAGCTGGTGAACTACAGACTGGTATAGCCTGCTCAGCAGGCAATTCTCCATTTCTCATGTACTGTAGATAAACATTTGATGCTGGAAAGATGAAATCATCTATCAACTCCTGCAGGGGAAAAAACAAACAAACAAACAAGGAAAATAAATAACTTGTTACTTTATAGATTTGTATTAGTAACAGAGTATTATTATGTAAATGAATGTCTGAGAAACACAGCAGTACTTAAAACACTCAAGAGTTAAAATTGAGACCAGCATCATCATAAGCTTTTAAATTTAGAACACAATAACTGCATCTTAATGTGGTTCCCTGCAAACCCACCCCCCACTACAAGTTAAAAATACATCTGTTATTTTTCTTGACTGGTAAAATTTTTGTTTTGTCCAGCCAGTATTATCTACAAAGCTCTTTATCAACTAGTGTTGGAAAAAACAACATTCCTGCTGTGTAATATCAGAGGTACAAAGAAGACATGACTGACGAAAGAGACACTCAGACATCATGCATTCGTTCAAACCTGCCCATAAATGTTAACAGCACTAATTAGGAACATGTGGAGAAGAGACAATATAGGGATAATGAAAGGAAACAGTCCTGTACAGGACCATCCTACATCTAGCTCACTGTCCTTGTGTGATGTTTGCTCTTGGGATAACAGCTCACAAGGTCACAGCGACTCCATATGCTGTGGCTCCAAAGAATGAGAATGTTAAGTGCTTTTATGAATGAAAGGTGCATTTTAAAAGAAAATATTAAACCCCAATGGAAGCCCTTTTCAAACACTTAAACTGAGATCTTTTATGGCTACAGACCACAAGATGTAAAGCTTGTTTTTACCTTTTTGTATTTAACACCCTTCCTCAAATCTCATCATAAAACTCCATACATCAAAAAACTTGAACCTACTTTAATGAGATTAGCACCTCCTTTTTCACAACCAATATGGTATTTCTTCTCTGGTGTCTGGAATGCTAACAATTCTTTTGTTACTCCAAGGTGACCCTCTAAGATAGTTTCTTCAACACCCGTTTCCCCTGTTCTTTTTACTTCATCCTGTAATTCAAGCAAAAGTTAGCATAATCTAAATACTACACACTTACCACTAATAAAACTGATCTCACATCGAAGTAGTAAAATAATGATTATTAGAAATACATTGATCCTGAAACTTACCCTAATCCTCTTAAGCCAGTCAATTTCATTATTGAGAAGAACTTCAGCATTGGGTACATTAATACTACTGTTGTAAGCATAGTTAAGAAGATGTCTTAAGAGAGTGAAGTAGTCTCCAGAATGCTTAGCTCGCTCTCTTGCAGTACTCTATGTAAACAAAAAAGAAATAATATGCAATCCAAACATGCTTCCACTTAAGACTGCAACTCTAACAGAAGTCTAACTGCACTAAAGACTTTAGTGCTAAAAACTTACCCCTAGGACAGTAAACAGCAGGGTAATGAAGAAAAGGAGAGGTCTCTGTCCCATGCAACACCTGGTAGCCATTAAAAAGAATTGCTCCTGCGCCATCTGACGAACAGTTCTGAAAAATCATTTAACAGAAACATTAAACTCAACCTTCCAATCCAAACAGGGCATTAGGAAAAAAAAAAAAGGAAAATATTTGTGCTTATCTGCTCAATGCCATTCTCTAAAACTGCACATAATGTAAGAAATGAGAATGCTTTTAATCTAAGCAGCGGCATAACAGATAAGCTTGAGGAAAGAAAGTAATTTAAGGCAAACCCATTCTTTCAAGTTGCAAGACTGCCTTAGCATTGTATCTTGCAAAAAGTTAGAAACAACTGCTTGTGTGGGGAGAGAACACAAATTAATGCTGTGCTTTATGGAAGTATCTCAACATATAAGAAACTGAATTTTATAGTGTCTTTCTGGTTGTGGCTGTCGTTGTTTTCTACTCATGAGGTCACTGTGGAAGCACACAAAGAATCCTATTTCCTTCAGAGTTCTTTTACCTGCAGTTAACTGTGCTTCAAAAGATACACAAGCATGATCAAAGGTCAGAGCAAAAATACAAGTAGCTAAGCACTCTGCCTCTGGTATACACCTAAGGAAAGTGCACAAGAACAGGGAAGCAAGCAGTGACAGTTCTCCAGAATGTTCTCTTGGCTTCTAACAATATGTGATTCCGGAAGACTAACCAAAGCAGTATTTCATGCCCTCACTGAACAAATTAATGAATAGCCCCTCAAACTATTTCCAAACTAAAGGTTTATACTTCTCACATGTTATGCTCATGAAGTTCTCATACACAGAAACAATGTTCTCTGTTTCCTCTCTCCTTGCTACTTCAAATTTTACAAGTCTCTGTGGTATTCTCCTCCCACCATACATCTCTTCGCCAATACCAAGTGCCGCAAGCCATTCAGCTGTTCCTCAGATGGAAATAATTTCAGAGCTTTGATCTCCCTTGTCATCCATCCTTGCCTGATCATTGCAAGGTCTACTACATTGCTTTGAGTTGCAGAAGACCATAAGATGTAGGGGGTCCGTTTTGTTCTTAGTAATAATTGACATTTTATCTGATCTGACTGCTGAGTTGACGTTTCCACAAAACTCACAGAAATTTCTTTTCAGATGTAACCCTTCAATTGCTTGGGACACATCACACCAGCACTACTCAGGTTCATGCGTTTCAAGGCAGAATGAAATAGATAAACGTGGTATTTTCCTAAAGCAGAAATGTGACCAATGAAACACAGAGTTCACACTGTTATGTCTTTAAGGAGTGTGAAATACTTCAATAAAAGTATTATATTTTCATGAGGCTGTAACAAACTAAGTGCCCTTAAGGAGCCACGGGATGGACACAGCTGCCTTAATACAGGCATTTTGTGCCACGACAGACACCATGACAACAGCATAGAACTGGCAGACAGGACAGTTGCATAGTGAATTTACACTCATGCAGCAGAACAGATGGAAGCCAAATGCCTTCATCAAGGCAGCAGGCAACCTGAATCCCATCCTTTTGACAGTCCCAAGATACAGACTTCTGCCTAGTTAGCAGAAGTCAGCCTCTTCAATGGATATAGGAGCCACTGCCTTCCATTTGCAGTAAGAATTATTTATGTGGGCCACATATGTATGACCACCAAACAGTTTGCAACCATCAGCTGGAACACTTCTAGGTTCCAGGGTCATTTAGGGCTAACTGTTCAGCTGCCTAAGTCATTCTTATATTCAGGGGTTACCACTACAAAATCAATTACCTTGGAGTGCAAGAACTGCTCTAGTATTCAGTATTAAGCATTCTGCATTCTGTTTCTTAATTTATAGGTAGCATGGTTATGCTATGAGGAAACAGTATGAGCCCCCATACAATCTCAACGTCTGAAATAAACAAACAAAACCCACCAATCCATTCAAATCTTTTCCAGAAAGATCATATTTGTGAGGTCTGAACTTTATCATCTTCCTTCTCTTTTATGGTGAACCAAAAAGATTTTCTCACAAGCATATTTTTTCTCACATTGTTCTCCAATTGAGGATACAAGATTAGAGAACAATAGTCAAAAGGATATTCAGAATTCTGCACAGTATTTGCTAAACTTTCTCTCCACTGCAAACACCGATTTGTTTCCACATTAAGTCAGAAGAGGTTTTTCTTTCTTTTTTTTTTTTAGAGTACTTCAACTTCACTGTCTTTATTTCCAAAGAAATCTTCTGTTTCTACTCATATTTAATACTGTTCTATCAGGTAATAACAAACAGCTGCATTCAAAGTGAGATTATCAGATATATCAGAAGTTTTACAAGCATATGAGAGAAGACAGCTCAAAGGTTAGCTTCTATGGATAATATAAACCATTTTTCCATACAATAAATTCAGCTCATTTTCCGTTCTGGTAGAGGGAAGAAAAGCAGAGATAAGTAGCTGACCAGCAGTTCACTTGGAGAAGAGAAAATTTTATCCCCTCCAACAAAACAAAAAAAACACATCTACTAATGTGTCGTGGTTTAAGCTCCTCAAACAGTTCTCTCACTCACTCTCCCCTTTTTCTTCCCCAGTCCTGGGGGGGGATGGGGAGGAGAATCAAAAGAATGTAACTCCCACAGGTTGAGATAAGAACAGTTTAGTAATTAAGGTATAACACAAATCACTACTGCTACAGCCAAAAATAATAATGACAAGGCAAATACAGGGAAAGAATACAACAGCTCACTAATTTCTACCCAGCCTGACCAAGCAGTGACCCCAATCACCTGATACCAAGCCTGACCACCCCGTGGGGGGGGGGGGGGGGGGGGGGGGGGGGGGGGGGGGGGGGGGGGGGGGGGGCGGGGGGGGGGGGGG
>JASSUY010030837.1:45534-83825 GCA_032466535.1 Forpus xanthops | reverse complement strand
AGACCCTGATGAAGGGTCTCTTCCCAGCATTCTTATAGTCCCACTTCAGATACTGGAATGCTGCTATGAGGTCTCCACACTGTCTTCTGTTCTCCAGGCTGAACAATCCCACCTCATCCTAATTGATCCAGAACAGACTGCATGCCCTGACTACTGTGGAATTTTAGGCTTGTTTGAAGAAAAAGAATTAGTAGGAAGTGTTTACTTTTAATTCTCTAATCATAACCATTTTTACAATGGCTGTGGCAAAGCTGGATTATGTTTTGGTAAATTTTTATGCTCTGTATACAGTTGCTGTTACCATTAGTAAGGTCACATTTATTCCAACAATGGAATAATCATAACCAGTACTTCAAGATATTTTTTTTCTGAAGCATCAACTGAAAAGTGATCGCATACTTTTACTCGAGCAGAATCACTACTCACACCTGTGCATATAGCAGAGGAAGAACAGTAGTAGTACTTCTTAGCTTTCAGTTGTCAGATCTGTTTTGCCAGTATTTTGCTGTTTCTCGTTTTATCTGTTTTTTTTTATAATATATCTTGGTTCAAAACATAAGATATACTACACAGACATTGTATATATTCTGGGTACAGCTTTGCCTCCTGAACTTGCAGTCATCTTACAATTTTCTTTCTTTACAACCATTCACTGGAGGTAGAGAGTGGTTTTACACTATGCATTGTCCATTTCTTTTGATAGACATAAATCAATATTTTTTTGTTTACTGAATTATCATAAGAAGCAAGTCAGTCTCCAGTTTGTAAATCTACTTCCTAAGGAGCTGCTCATAATTTTCAATATCAACTTTTAGGTTTACATTAGTATGTCAACAGACTAGCTTCATATTTAGCTTTGTCTTAGGTAGTCTGGATAGTGCTTATGAGAGAGACCAAAGAAGCACATAAATGTCGAAAGAGAAATTAGATACACAAAAAGAAGGTCTCATTACACAGCCCTGAATGGTGTGCGTTGCTTTGAAACACTTTGGTATTAGGAGCTGAAACAAGCTGCTTTCCACTCTGATAGATCAACAATAGCAACATTTGATGCAGCAGGTAAAGTCCCATCCAGCTGGTTTTGAGAAGAATAATGGTATGGCTGCAATTCTTGGGCAAACTTTAGTAGCTGCAAAATTAGCATGCTGGAGAAAGCACAAATGCTGACAGTGCCTACACATGCAACTGATGTGCACAGTAAGTGGGATTTACAAATTAAACTGGTTAGACTCTAATTAGAGGTGTACACAGATTATTAGACATTTTGTCATGGAAAATAAGAATCCCAGATGATATAAATGCTAACATGAGGGAAGGCAGGTAAAGGAAATGTTAAGCATCACAGAGTATTTTCACCTTTGGATGAAATACCACCAAGGATGGCACAGCAGCCACGCAGGATCCTGGCAGTCGTGGTTTCACACACGGGAAGTGATTCTACCCAGAGGATTAGGTCTGTTCTGTGACTGGGTTTGTACCCCACTTTATGAAAAGTAGCTATGAATAAGCCTGAGTGTCTGGGAATTCTTTTGTTGTGTGACTGCGTAGTGATGCCAGCTCCGTCAGTATAGCTGATCTTGTAGAAAAGGCAGATTTGAGGTTGTACAAATAAAAGAGGACAACTTTTTCAAGAAATCTCTTCATTTTTATCTTTCCTCTAGGAAATTATTTAGTCAAAAGAATCTTAAAAGCAGCAACAGGCAGAGCCAGAACCTGGAATCAATCTAGGTCCCCAGTTACCTAAGACAACCCAAGGGGCATCTCAACATCCTCCCTTTCACCTGAAAACTTGCATAGTAGACTGGCTGGTCAGAACTTCGGTTATGCTGAGATTTTTTGTCAAAATGGGATCCTGGTTTTGTTTCTTCTCAAAACCTTCTGTTTTTAATATACTCAATTTGCAAGTGAAAACCACTTTTATTCTGCTAGTACTACAGACAGAGCCTAAAGTGAGTTCAGTAAGCCAGATTTTGTCATTATTTTCCCCTTGTGCAAGCCCATTGTTTTCAAATTATGCCCTGAGTAACCTGAGTGCCACTTGTAATTGAGTCCTTGTGGATTTTGTTTTACAGGACTGAGGGGAGAAACAGGCTGCAAAAGCTCTGTGTTAGTATCAGTCAGTATACATGACTCCAGTCACTAAAAGAAGCAGATGTATGAAGTGAGATATGTGCTTTCTTGACGTCACTTTTCAGTCAGTTTTCAGAATAAATATTTTCAAGGGCAAATTTTGGGCCTAATGTTGCATCATGCTTTGAAATTAGTACACTAAAATTATTTTAGGTGAACATAACTGTTTTAAATTAGATGGTTCATGAATAGCCTAATGAAATTAACCAGGCAAAGAAGCGCACTCTTCTTGTTGTAGTTTGTAATACTGTGATAGCATATTCATTTTTAGTAACTGTTAGTCTTCCAACATTAGATTTATAATTTCAGTACATTTTTTCGTGTGGTAATGTTATCATAGTTTAACCTTAGTGACCTTCTTTTTTCTTTCCTGCATTACTAATTCAATTGATAGGTGGGAGTGATCCCTTCAGATGAAAACACAGAAAATTGGAAAGATTTCCATAAGGATTTGCAGCCCTATGATCCTAAATGTATTGGCACTGTTAACAGAAGTCATCAAAGAAAAGTCCTCCAGCTGCATTGTCCCTCTTTGTCAGACCCAAAATTTATGAAGTAAGTTGATGATGTCTGAGTTGTAACAGATTTAATGTAATTTCTTTTCTTATTGTGTCTTTCTTCCCGTCCTCTAATAGAGCAGCTATAGCTGAAGGCATTTTTGGTTTGCCTTAAGCATATAGAAAAGATTGGTGGAAAAGACCACTGTTCCTCATATGATCAGCTTGTAAATCCCTTATTTATTTTCATAACAATTCTATGTTGGAGACTCTTGGGAGTTTGACAGTATTTCAGCATTTCAAAGGTGAAACAAGTCTTTTTGACAAAGGAAGAACTGATGTGCTGAAGATCCAAGACGCTATCAAACATTATTTAGTATTTCCAAATACAATGTTATTCAAAATTAACTAAATATTTTGTCTTTTCTCGTAGACTATTGTTGTAAAGAACAAGGAATTGAAATTTAATATTGTCAATATGAAATCTCATTTTCAACACTAGCAGGCTTCCCAAAGTGGGGAGTCAAAAGAGCTACAAGCATGGGCAGCATTGGGTCAAAAAATCTGTGTCTGAAGGAGAGGGGATTGTAATCAGCATTTTATTGCAATAACATTTCAGTCAGGTTATAATAGGGTCTAATCTACTCTCTCAGAATCTCTAGTTTTCTCTGCTTACAAACAGTGACTTTCAGAAGGAAGGGGAATTCTTTCCTACCTTTGAAAACATAATAGGAAAATCAAAGAAATCAGGTCCAGCCTGACCCTTACAACCCAGTGTCCTGCTGATCATTGTGTGTGAGCAACAAATACAGCAGCATCAATAGGAAATGGCTTTTGGAAAATAATCTTTGATCCTGAAATATGAATGAGCATGAGCATGATCAGTAAAACCAAATCTACTGTATGCATTTTCTTTTCTGTAAATGTCTTAGAGAAAACTTTGGGTGCTGTATATTGGGTTCATAAAAGTCATGTTCCCAGCACAGTACGTTATAACTATATGCTTTCATCATCTGTCAGTTTTATAACTCTGTGTTGTGCAGTATATAATTACTGGTCATTGATCACAAACAAGTAATTATCCTTTGAATTACCTGGGACACAGCAGTTATACAATTTTCTAAATAATGTTTCTACCATTATTTGCGTTAATGAGAGATCTGTATTATAAGAAAAGCCAGGAATTATAGCCACTTTGAACTGAAAAGTTGTCTTTATTTGAAATTCTAAATATTCCCTATAAAATTGATATAGAATAAGTTAATGAGAGGCAAACTGTTTAAGTTTCAGTCATTTATCTTAGTGGTCAATGGCTGCTTTGCTTTTGTTTTGAAAGGATACAAGATAAACCTTGTAGATTAGTCTAGTGAAATGCTGAACACTGGGGTTGTATTCTAGCAAAACCTAGGAAGAATACTTCTAGGGTTTCTGTTATGATGAACACTGAGCACATTGTATATTTGCATTATTGAATTGTGGCATTGTTGAAACGTGCAGGTGTCTGTGTTCAACAAAGAGAGATATGCAACATCACATATGGGTTAAATTTGGATTCCTTTCATGGGAATAGCATCTAAAATATACATCTAAATGATAAGATTTGTATTCTATTTTCAAAGACATTCAGGGACACAGAGTCTTGCATTGGCCATGTTCATTCCATGAAAACAGTCTCACTCACACTGTATTATTAGTTCTTCTCAAGCAAACATTTCTAAAGGCACCTGTCTTTAGCAGCATCTTTCATCAGGGTCATGTTCTAGAGAGTTGATGACCACACTAGAGAGGAAATTTAATTCTCATAATAAGATGAAGAGAGAGTTTATACTAAACCAGGCAATAGATAGGCCACTTAATTGGAGAGTTATTTGGGTTTAGGATAAATGAATAACAATATAGCTAATTAAGTTAGAATGGTTCACCCACAGATGAAGAGATATTTTGAAAATTCCTTTATTGTAACCTATTCTAGAGTTGTCATTCTATGATTTAGACTGACTCTTTAAAAACACGTTTTAACCTGCGTCTATTTACCAATCTGCATTTCTTTGTTTCAAACTTGACATTAATATTTATATTTAATCTTATTTAAGACTATTCCTGAAAAATGTTGAGGATTATTCAGAGAAACAGTGGATGGCACTGTTCATTCGCTGCTCTAAAGTAGTAGGAAACACCAGGTTTAAAAAGGCTGTATTTTAAAATAATAAGAAAAAAAAAAGAAGTAATCGACTCCTCCAAATGCATATACACTAGGCTTAAGACTATCACATCTGCCCTGGGAATGTCATAACCAGATTGGGTTTTTAGCACAGGTACTTTAAGGAATGCAGGGTTTTTGAGCAAAAGGTGATGGAATGATTGAATTACATTGTGAATTCCAGTGGTTTAGCTACATCAGTCTTATTTATTCGAAATGATACTTCTGCTTTGGGGGGCTTCAACTGTAATAGGACTTTTGCGTTGATGTGACTCATCCTGAGGCACTTGAGGACAATGCAGCTATCGCTGCAGCAGAATAGCGGGCATGCTTGTCCCAGATGGCTTCCTGTGAGATGACATTCAGTCTGGGAAAAAGAGGGAACAATTTTTAAGGATATTTGGAAGCTTTTTATGTTTTAGATCCACAAAGCAGATGTTGCTCTGTAGTTTTCACAAACACTTTCTGTGTGAAGACTACGCTTGTTTTAGCTGAGCAAAGCTTCACAATTACTAGGAAATGGAGACACTTTCCCCTCCCTCTCACTCCCCTGACACTTTCTCCCCTACAGTGTGTGGTGACATGGTGTGCATTAGACTTTTTAAAAGAAATTAAAGCTTTGATTTCTTTTTCTTTTCCGAAGAAGGAAGACATTGAGGCACTTGATATGTCAAGTTGCAAGTGCTTTTTTTGCTACAGGTATTTTTTTTAGTGTCATTCTAAATAGAACAGGCAATTGGAGTAAGTAGAGTGCAGAGAATGCCATGCATCCCTAGCACAAGGACAGGAGCCTTCTGCTTTCATCTGGGAATGCCCCAAAGCTTTATGAACATGAATGAAATCCTGTAAGGCTGATCAGCTCAGTGAAGTAGCAGTACAGTGATGACAAGGGCTCTGATTCGTGAGCTCTGGTAATTTATACAGGAATGATTTAAGAGGGCGTTTTCACAGGCCCAGAGAACTACTAAGTCGACCTCGGCACTGGAAGTTACCCTCAGAATAACAGACAGGGCTGAACAGTGTACCTGCTCCTGCGCTGATGGGCTGCTGAGATGCACATCCAGGAGTATTAACTTAGGCCTCTAGTGGCTTCATGTTATATTAATTTGCCAGTTAGCAACTTAAGGTAAACAAGGGCTTTCATTCATGATTTCTGACAGATTTGATTATGGAGTGGCCGTGATTCTAGTTCCCTCTTCCATCAGCCCAGCTGAATTTGACAGGTCAGTGTCAGGTGAGTCAAATTTCTTCCAAGTGTCCACTGTATAATTCAAGCATTGATTACATAAGGTATTCACAAAGGGTAACTGTACATAGGGAGATGCTTGTGTCCTTGGGCTCCTTTTAGAGTCAATGGAGCTTTTCCAGAATGATCCTGGGTTTCAGTTAGTTTCCTGCTTTTCTGTAGGCTACACAAGAGTCTGGGAAAACTAGTTTTCAGTGCCTAAGGATAGCCTTCAAATCAATGTCCTTAAATATATATGGAAAGGAACTGTATTACTTTGATTGTCATTGCATTAAGACATTTGTATTATGCATTGTTCTCAACCCCCCATATTATTTCAAATTTTTATTTTATCCAGGTTATGCTATAAATACAAGGATAACTCTTCTGATGGAATCTTTTACAAGATGCTTTTTGATAACTTAAAAGTGGCTGTTCTTTCTGGTGACTTAAATGGTAGCAGCTCACATATATCAAAGGGAAAAAAACAAAGAGAAGAAAAAAGACAAGCAGAATCTTCAAAAAAAATCAAAAAAGTACTGTTATTACAGACAATTTTCTATTTAATGCAAAGAAAAAATATGTATAGAAAGTCTTTCAGGTAGACAGAGAATACATGCTGGTTTTCTAATGGTAAGCACTGTCCTGGGCTGATCTCTCATTTCAGAGACATATATTCAAAACTGTACAACAATCAAAGCCTTGTATCAGGAGAGCAAACACACATGGATCATTCATCAAAGAATCTAAGGTTCAGGTAAAAATGGTTGAGCTCACATTACAGGGTCCACAAGGTTTGTATCTCACTGCACCACTTAAAAACTGGGGTTTTACCCTCTAGATAACACCTGAAGAGTAAGCTTGTGACTCTCCATAAAATCAGTGGGGCTCATTACCCAGGAACTTAATTTGACCATTCTCAGAGGATCAGGAACTCAGGCACATCTGTTAGCGGTGACTACTGCAGACCACAGCTACTGCCTCCAACTGGACCAACATCATTGATAGTGGCATTCAGGTTATGAAGATGTATGATTTACTGATTCTCCTCACTTTTTACTTTTGAATATATGTAAATGCATGCATAACCGGGGGGGGGGGGGGGTGAGAGAACTGCAGACTTTCCTTTGTAATGTGAGGTGTTTCTCTTAAAAATATTTTTTTCATATATTTGCATGATGTATGATCACACATGGGATACATGTTTCCTTTCATTTGAAAGCAGATAATGCTTTACTCTAACATGTCCATGCTCACTGCCTTTCCTCCCTCACTTTTAGGCTGGTGTTCTGCTCCATGAAACAGAATGCCCTATGCAAAGCTCACATTTCTGTTAACTGCTCTCAAGACAGGAGTATTCCTTGTCTTGCCCCAAAGCCTCCTCAGACTTCTTTGTTTCCTCTTCAGTGATCTGACCTTTTTGTGTTTCTTAAGTCCTCATCTGAATCGCCTCCAGAGCAGCTCTAGGGATTGCCTTGTCTGTGCATTCACATGGCAGAACTGACAGCTTATTCCTATGGCTCAAAAAAGAAAAGCCCATTTCTGTTGTCTCTCTTCTGTTGCCTCAGAGCACTGCCACAAGCTCTCCACACACCTTTCAAAGAAGGGCAGATGTTGCAGGGACACCAAACATAGATATAAACAATGGCCTCTGAGCTCTGATGATGAATATCAATTTCAATACTGCTTTTAATACAACCTGCAGCAAAGCTCTCACAAAAATAATTTGTAGGCCCACTAGGACCTTCATGATTCTGTCAAGAACACAGAGAAACTGGCTGTGGATATTTGGCATCTGAATCAGCAACATGAGGAATAAAATGCCTGCCGAAGGACCCTGATGAAGGACAGTTTGCATTCATAAAAATTCACTTACCATTCTAGCCAAGCCCTGCTTTAAATAGGCAATACAGAGGAGGAGTACGCTATCCAACTTCTGAAGGCCTCTCAGGCACTGCAACATCTTTCTGCCTCTCCTAAAGAGGTCTTGGGGAGGTATAACCTGCTGGGACATTTTATAAAAGACTATAGTCTGCTTTACTTTTCTGCCAAGGTGACAATTGGGTATAAGGTCTTTGAACTGCTTTATGCACTATGGTCAGTTGCTAGTGGTCAGTTTCTACCTATTGGGAAGATCTCAACTGTTTGGAAATTTTACCTGTCTACCTGCCAGTGATTCATGTGAGACAAGATCTCAGGAATATGGCTTGAGTCATTTTACTGTGTCAGGCCCACACAAAAGAGTGACAATCCCGTGTTGCAGAAAGCTGCAAACATACTAAATCTGACCTTTCATTTATGCTGTTTATTTATGACAAGAGCTATTGTTTTAGGCCTTCTGACAAGCTTAAAACAGAACTGTTGGATGTGCAACTCCTAAATTGCTCAGTGTTTTGGAGCTATGTCAGATGAGTTACTCTTTCCTTAGCTATAATCAGTGGTTCACATCTCCCCATTTCCTCTTGTCCCAGTGATGTTCTGTATTGGCCAAGTCAGTTCTGGTACTAGCAATTTCTAAGCCTTCTAGGCTAGAGTTCAAGACTTCTGCTCTTCCTGAAATTGCTGAAATGACATTTCAATATCCTTATGTATCTTACTGTTACCGCTTTCCTGATTATGTAATGGCTGTGTGGCTCTCATTCTCTAGCGAGAATTTGTAGTAATGAAGAAGAAAATAGGTCTCTAGGAAAGCAAGCCTGGTCTCTTACCAAAGTTATGATTTTGGACCAACAGTCTGAAACAGATGGAATCCTGTAAGGAATTTAACAGGTTGGAGTGCTAAAGCGTCACTACCTCTGAAAGATCCTGTTCCACAATGGCATTCCTCTTAATCCTCTGGACTTCTAGCAGACTGCATCTGTCTCTGAAACTCTTTCCTAATTTGCTTTGTAAGACACTAGGAAATATGTAGGACTTATTTTTACGGAGATTCAATTCCATTTCTACTGATAGACTACCAAAGCAGAGAACTGGCAAGATGAAAAAATGCAGATGATCCACCAGCATGAAATAGAGTTCTGTCCACAGGACACAGTATACTGAACTCAAGATAAATCAGTGGTCTCACTAATAAATATCTCTGTCCCTAATACCTGTTGAGATACCATCTGGAGCTTTAGCTATACCTTCAGCAAGCATTCTGGCAGTTGAAGTAGACAGTTAGATTAGGATTGTCTGGCCTGAGTGAAGAACTTTGCTACCCAGCTCCAGTGAGACGGGAATGTGCAGGGAGTAGCGTTTGGTGTGTCACATAGTTGGTAAATGTACTTGTGGCTAATTACTTCAAGGTAGAAAAATAACATAATTCTCACTGACTACTTCAAGCTGGCAGATGGGCAAGAGTCAGTACATGGCTAGCCCAGAGAATCACATACACTGATTACTTGGCTAACTGGTAATGGATAGAAAAGATAACGTCCCTGCCTTCCCAGCTAGGAGAATGAAGATTCTTTCTATGAACGAATCATGTATTTTCATGACTGTCAATTTCACAGAATTTGTAAGGGCTCTATGTGAAGACCCCCCATCCCTCTCAAGTTGACTGAAATTGGTAGATGGACTCCAAATTTAGGGGAAAGGCTGACAGACGTGGATGAAAAGGCAGATTGCATTATTCTTCTTTCCCTAAGAAACCAAGGTAAAAGTGGTGCTGGTTGGAGGGAAGTATAATTTAAAATATAAGCTTGCCTGAAATCAGGGTAAATCTTGAAGATCCCTAGTGGCTCTTGTGTCTCACAGCAGGCTTTGAACTCCTTGTGACTCCGTAATTACTGCCTGAAAGTAGGAATAGATTTCTTAGAAATATGTCAGTAACTCTCCGGTTCTTTTCCTTCCCTGCTTTTAAAGCTAGGTAGTTGTCGTGTGTTTTCTTTTCTGCATAAATTTGGGAGACAATTTTAGGCAGCAATTTAGGAACTAATATGAACACATTGTGATATTCTGTAGTTTGTTCTTTATTTTTTATTAATATTCACTGTTTAAGCAATTAATAGTAATATATTATGTATTATATGTTATACACATATAGAATTATAGAATAGTTAGGGTTGGAAAGTATCTTAAGATCATCTAGTTCCAACCTCCCTGCTATGGGCAGGGACACCTCCCAATAAAACATGCCACCCGAGGCTATGTCTAACCCGGCCTTGAACACTGCCAGCAACGAAGCACTCACAACCTCCCTGGGCAACACATTCCAGTGCCTTACCACCCTTACAGGAAAGAATACAATCTAAACTTTCCCTGTTTAAGTTTGAACCTGTTACCCCCTGTCCTCTCACTACAGTCCCTCATGAAGAGTCCCTCGCCAGCATCCCTATAGGCCCACTTCAGACACTGGAAGGCTGCTATGAGGTCTCCATAAAGTCTTCTCTTCTCAACACTGAACAGCTCCAGCTCTCTCATCCTATCTTCGTAGGGGAGGTGCTGCACTCCCCTGATCATCCTCATGGCCCTCTTCTGGACTTGTTCCAACATTTCCATGTCCTTTTTATGTTGAGGACACCAGAACTGCATGCAATACTCCAAGTGAGGTCTCACGAGAGCAGAGTAGAGGGACAGGATCACCTTCCTCATTCTGCTGGTCACGCTCCTTTTGATGCAGCCCAGGATACAGTTGGCTTTCTGGGTTGCGAGCACACACTACCGCCTCATGTTCTGTTTCTCATTGACCAACCCCCCCAAGTCCTTCTCCTCAGGGCTGCTCTGAATCTCGTCTCTGCCCAACCTGTAGCTGTGCCTGGGATTGCTCTGACCCAGGTGTAGGACCTTGCATTTGGCATGGTTAAACTTCATGAGGTTGGCATCAGCCCACTTCATAAGCGTGTCAAGGTCCCTCTGGATGGCATTCCTTCGCTCCAGCATATCAACCGAAATACATGGCTTGGTGACATTGACAAATGTGCTGAGAGTGCATTCAATCCCACTGTCCATATATGTATGTTTTATATATATATATAAAATAATAATATAATAATAATATATATAAAAATATATTATGTGTGACTCTTTATCCAAGACCAACACAAAAAGAGGTTTATATGCTTCATCATCCTAATTGAAATCTGTTAATGAATTTCCTTTTCTGTTGAACAGAAAACTTTTTTTTTCTTGATCCCTCTTCTATTACTGAAGCATCACTAGAGTGATTTCTCATTACTCTTCATATTTTTTACATTGAATCTCACATTGTGTTGTGGCCTTTCAGATTTTGGATGTATATACTCATGTTTCTCTCTTCTATTGAGATGGCATGTTTCACTGATGCACCGCCAGCTCTTAGGTTATTTTCCTTTTTTGATCAATTTCCCATGAGATTTTAGTTCCTTGAGAAAGTAGAAATCTACCTTTTTTGAGAATGTAGAAATTTACCTTTTTTCACTATTCTACTACATTCCTTTTACAACTGTCATAGTCTCTGTCATTCCATCAACATTCCTGCCTAAGCTGTATTTCACCTTTTCAAGCAGTTTCTCTGTGCTAATTAGGATAAAATTTAGAAAGACTTCCCTTCACTAGATTTTGCAGCATCAACAGGATGACACATTCTGATAATCTGATGGACAACAACCTAGGTTCTGCTCTAATCATTACCCAACCAATTACAGCCAGTTTCCTTTTTTAACCTGGATGATTTTGCCACTTTCTTTTTTCTAAAGGAAAAAATCTCCAAATCTCCAAGAGCTTCAAATCCAAATCCTGTTTTCCCTGTTGGTATGTATAGCAGCCAGCTTATCATTTCAGCACATATTCTCATGGGGTTTTATCAGTAGAACTCAAATAGGGCTGAATTTATTGAAGTGTAAAATTCCAGGATCTTCCAAGAACCGTAAGGATGTCCAGGTCCCCTTTTTTATACCATGTTTCTTATGTTCATGTACTGACAGCCAACATGCTTGATCCATTCTGTTTGGCTTTGTCTTTTCTATGACCCTGTAATGCATAACTCTACATCAAGCAGTTTTAGGTCCTCAGCTAAGTGGCTATTAATACCTTCCTGTGAGCTTTTATGTCAGCTCCTTCCTTCAGTCTAATCTAAGGCTTCCCTAGTATTTTATAAAGCTAGTATGTAGAGAGAGCTTTTTGTGAATTATCCCCTAACATGGAAGATAGTCTTTAAGATGACATCCTTCAAGTAATTATACCTTTTTTTTGCAGGATACATCCAGCCTTTGCTTCAGTCTTGAACATCATTAAGGTGGAAGGATATAAAGAACATTTGAGTTTATCTTCATCACCTGTCCTGTAATTACTTTTTCATTTTCACAGGGTCATTTGTGGCAAGGTCAGTGTTGATAGGCAGGGGAAAGAATACAATAATCAGTGTGATGGGACAGGTAAAGCTGGTGAAGTTTTGGTAACCACTTACATTCAGGCGAGGTAGCAGGTATCACAAGACCATGTGTCTTTGGCAGATGAGTCCATCTAAAAGCCTCAGAAGGGAGTTACCAATCACTGTCATCTTTTGATCCTTTTGGGAAGGCTTAATCTTCTGTGTGCTGCTCAGATCAAAGTAAAACTCCTTTCATTAGTATACTTTTAAAATAAGAGTTAAATGTTAAGATTATCTTCAAGTTTAAGGCGAACTATAAAACACACTTAGCAAATCTATAAAGTAAGACTGCTGAATATTTCTACATTTTGCTTAGTTGGAAATACATCCTTTAAAATTTAATGAAAATAATTGTTCTAGCCTTCATTTTCATGGGTTATAGTAAATCCATAGCAGATATAAAATAAGTACAAGTGGGACACATTATGTGCTCTTTAATTTAAGTTCTTTTCTGTCTTTAGAAGTCATTAAATACTTCATTGTTATTTATTTTAATGCCTTATTGATGAAGCTTGTGGCATTTCAACAAGATGAGTATATAGTCCATATCTATGAACTTTTTATATGACCCAAGAAAGAAAGATATTCTTGACATTCCTCCAAAGGGAAAAAGTGTGGAAGCAATTTACTTGGAATCCAGAAAGAGAGAAAATGTCATAAGAGATATTTTTCCTTTTAAGTCAATGGAAAGATTTTCATTAACTTCTTTCATCTTTGCTTAGCCATCTCATGTTAACTGAGGAGGTATTAAAAGATAATGGTGGCTTCTTAGCTGATGTAGAAACTTGGGCTCATTGGAATCTAAGCCTGTGATTTGAAGGTCTAGGATCTCTATTTTCAAAATAAATACTGCAGAGCAGTATCAGTCAATTTTTGGTTTTGGGTTGTTTGTGTTTTTTTTTCCCTTTTCTGTAAAGCAAACAATGCAGAAGAAATGTTTACACAATATATATATGCCTTGGAATCAATATCTCTAAGTTAACCAATCTTTCACTTTGTTTTATGGCAAATAAGTTTCTTCAATATTTATCTTGTTTGTCATTAAAGCAGTCTTCTTCATTTTTGCTGAATCAAAAGTTTGAAACTACAAAAAATAAGTGACTTGTTTCATGTAAAAACTTTCAATTTTAGAATCAAGCAGATTGAAGATCAAGCTTAAAAATGTGCCCAGAATAGAACTGTTGATGAAGTAATTAGAAGGCTGAAGGACAGAGTGATACAATAAGCAGCAACTATTAAAGACAGCTTTTTTGCCTGTAACTAGCAATTACATGGGAAAATTAATAACAGTGGCTTGCAGAAGGTAAGGAAAGTGTTATCTATTTTTCTCTCTCCTGTACTTTCCCAGAAAGACACTCCTTGTCTTGGCAGTGTGCTTGCTCACATAGCTAAAGTTGAATCCTCTAGGATTGTTTCTGTTACTGAAGAGCTAAACAAGTCTCATGCAGGTTGAATCAGGCACATTGAATCCTCCAGAACTCATCATCAGTTACTGATGATCTAAATAAATCTTATGCAAGTTATTGTATGAGGAAGAATCTCAATTTGTCTTTAAAGACATAAGATTGTCATCCTGTAGCAGCACTACACCTTGAAAGCTTCAACTGCTTCTAGTTGTTGAAAAGAACACATGAATTGGGACTGGCAAGACACAGCTGGGACTTGGTCTAATATCAACCAATAATACACCTCTTATGTGAACTGAGTGGGCATACCTTAAAGAATCACCTAATCCTTAACTCGGAGTCCCTAAACTGACTTTGAAACTCTGGAGTGGTATCTGGTAAGAACTGGGTATAGGTAGGAGAAGAATAAGATAATAGATACAGCATGGTACTGAAGGGAGAATGATTGAAGCTAACTTCCTACCATCTTTCAGAGTACTGATCCTCAGCTTCCTCTAACTGCTCTTGGACTGCACTGTGGCTTGTGATCACGCTGGGTCTAGGGGGCACCACCTGGATTCCGCTGCTCCCTTCCTTGCTCACTCTTGCTCTACTTTCAGAGAAACCTATAGCAATTGTTACAGGGAAATATCCTCTAGACATCTAGTAGCATTTCAGGGCCTAGACTGGCCCCCAACAGGAGAGAGTCATTTTCTGTAGCTCTTACTTGAATTCAGTGAATTTGACCATGTTGTAAATTTTCAACATAACTATTTGATGTTGGGTAGTTTTTGAAACTTACTAAGCTGATTTGGATACAGCATCTCAGTGCTGAGAGGATCCACAATAACATAAATGTATTGAAATTGTACAGTTTTTACTTGCCAAGACTTCCAGTTGAATTATGTAGGTGCCTTTTCTGAGGTAGGGTTTTCTGAGGTATTCCCAGGGCACACTGTAGACATGATGGCTTGTCTGAGTGCATGTTGTGCTTTGGATGGACCTGTGAAGTCATGGATTTGGGATTGTAGCTGTGATGCTGATATCGATCAAAAGCACATTTCTTTCTTTTCATATTTCTGGCAAAATTCTTTGCTGAAAGTTGAGACTGGGCAGAAAGAGAGACATTATGGCAGTAATATTTCCCTAGTCTTCCTTGGTGTGAGAGTTGCTGCTGAATAGTGTTATGACAGTAATGCATGTTCTGCATTTTATCCAGATGCTGAAATAAGGTAAGAGTAAGCAAGGATTAAATCAGAACTGCACCTCTGAAAATGGCCTGCATAGTCCCTTGAAAATGTTTGTCCTAATCTGTTTTTACTCTGGTTCAGTAATAGACATAATCTCCCTTCCATGTATCATGGACTGTACAAATTGTCACCAGGTACAGTTGCAGGGCCAAATATATTGACTGTAAGGAGGTGATAAGCTGTTATCTTTTCTCCCCTTCTCAACATAGATCCATGAGTTATGCACTCCACACCATACAACAGGACGAAGGCCCTTACTATAGAGCCTTCCCCCACAAACACTGTAACTGCATTCAGGCACATATCTTTTTACCCTCAGGTGGAAATCTTTCTGCAGTTGGTGCAGGAAGTGAAATTGCTTTGAAATGAAGGGGAGGGAAAGACGGAGGACAAAGTACATACAAAATTTTCCATTTTTCTTACCATTTTCTTGCTAACAATATTCTTATTAAGAATGTGTAAAGCTGCAACCCATCTTCCTATACAGATCTGACATCTATGGTGCCTACCTTTGGGACATTAGCTTTGGCTGCTGCAATTCACACTACAGGGTGATACCTAAGAGGCTTATATGTTGCCGGCAGCTAATGCGCTAACATGCGTTTTGTCAGTGCTAGGCAGAAGAAATTCATTCTACCTGCTGCTTTTTCTTCTATGTTGACTGTCTGTGTACAACTCACATTTAAGGTATTTTTTATAGCTCCAGAAGCTATTGAACAGTTAGTTTTTGTGATTTCATTATTCTTTTATTACACTACAGATGATGCATTTCTCAAGTTTTGGCAATGCACAAGAGATAAAATATCATCATGTATCTGCAACCAGGTATATGATGCAATGAGCATTGTGATGTTCTTGGACCCTGCAAGCTCAGCACAGTCCAGTTGGGTTGAATATTGCCCTGATGCTGCTGCTGACGATCACTCCTAAGGGGCATGCTTCTCTGCTACAGTCTTCTGCTCTGCCTTGTGCTGAGTGAAAGAAGTCTAACCTGGAATGACTGAGGATGAGAGCTCTTTACAAATACATAAGATTAAAAGGAATTCTTCATCAGAACTGAAATGACAGACAACCTATGTGTCTGGGAGCTGACTGGCCATATGTGTTTGCGGACTGAAACTGATTCTCCATCACTCATAGTCTGTAAAGATCTCTGCACCTTTTGCTAAAGAAAGGGTTTTTCCTCATCATCATATAGGTAGAATTCCAAGTGAGAGTTTTCACATTCTTCCTGCTTTAATTTCCTTGACAATTCTACAAAGATGTTAGTCAATCCCTGCCCTGGGAGAACAGCTTCTTTTCATCCCAGACCTGATGGAGTCTCAGTGGTCGATAAAGAGCATCTAGAAATGTGGCAGGCATTCTGGATAATCTACATTGTCTTCTAACTGTTGTTTCAGAAGTAAGTAGGATTCTCTGTACCGCATTTGCCAGCTGCATATAGATGTTTTGGATATATTAGGTTATCGCATATGGTGCAGGCAATATGATATGTCCAAATGCATTTAGGTGGGTAGGTTGTGAGGCTTGTTGGAGTGCCACTAAAGTTAAAGTGATCTACAGTGTTAGGCTGTTCTTTGGATCCTGTCACGGGTTCAGCAGCAGCACTCAGTTTTCTCCTTCTTGGTAGCTGGTGCAGCGCTGTGTTTTTGATTTTGGGCTTAGGAGCAACTCTGATAACACCAGTGTTTTCAGTTACTGCTTGGTAATGTTTAGGCTGGCCAAGGACTTTCTGAGCCTCATGCTCTGCCAGGGAGGAGAGGAAGCTGGGAGGAAGCAGAAACAGGACACCTGACCCAAACTGACCAAAGAGGTATCCCATGCCACAGCATGTCATGCCCAGGATGTAAAAACAGGGAGCAGAGACCTGGAAGTGTGGGGGTGCACTGAGTGGTTGGGCTGGGTATATAGTTGGTGAGCTGTTGTACTCTTTCCTTGTATATCTCTTGTATTATTATTGGTAGTAACAGTAGTGATTTGTGTTATACCTTAGTTACTGGCCTGCTCTTATCTCAAACTGTGAGAGTTGCATTCTTTTGATTCTCCTTCGCATCCCCTCCCACACTGGGGAAAGAAAGAGGGGGGAGTGAGTGAGCAAAACTGTGTGAGGGCCTTACACCATGGCATACTTTCTTCTCAGCTCATAGAATGATTTGAGAATCCTGCACCCTTCAAGCAAAAAACAAAGGAATATATTTTTTGTCTTGTAATGGGAGTATGTCTTCCATGAGACTTACTGTAAATCTATGTAGGTTTATGTCACAGTTGAGATGGACAAACTACATGTGATATGCTTCTTTGGTGTTTAAGTAGAAGTTATCTCTTTACTATCACAAACTCTTACTTATATACAGTTTTGAACATGCATGTGTCTTTTAGCCATTGGTTACACCACTTAGCAACAGCACATTATTGGATGGGCCATTTGTCACTTTACTGAAGTCTGTTATCTAGCCAAGCTTTTGTTCTTCAGTTAATTACTCCCTTTGACTTACTCGCTCCACCGGATGCCTTCTGCTTTCCCATCCGGGTACCTTCAGTGCCTCATTCTTTATGAATAAGCTTTAATATCTTCAAGGCTAAGTTCTAACTTCATGCCCTTAGTCATGTAGTCTCCCACAGGTTTTTCTTTCCTGGAAAAGTACTCAATGATTTATTACTTTAATGTTAGTACACCCATTTATGGATCTGGTATATAGACATGACTATATGAGCCATGTTTATGAATTTCTGACAGGGATCTAGAAAGCAGTAATAGTTTAAAGAGATCAAGCCTCAGCCACTTCTGAACAATATTTTTACTATCAGAGATCTACTTTCATAGCCAGTAGGCTTAAATTGAACATTTATTTATTTTTTCTTTCTTATAACTTTTAAATTCATGACCTCACTTGAAAGGAAGATGCACTACTCTCTGCTTGTCTCTAACATCCACATATTTACCTGTTCCTGTCAAAATCATGTTATTTAAACGTACACATATGCAGTAATAGTATCTTTCTGTCTCTCTAATTTTGCGTGAAATAACATAGTAGAAAATTCCAGCATAAATTTAATACTGTATTCTAAGGAAACATAGTGAACTCTTGAAGGCAGTTCTTAATTAAACGGGAAGTTTAGATTGGATCTGAGGAAGAAATTCTTTACTGTAAGGGTGGTGAGGCACTGGTATGGATTGCCTAGGGAAGTTGTGAATGCTCCATCCTTGGCGGTGTTCAAGGCCGGGTTGGACACAGCCTTGGGTGGCATAGTGGAGGTGTCCCTGCCCATAGCTGGGGGGTTGGAACTAGGTGATGTTAAGGTCCTTTCCAACCCTAACTATTCTATGATTCTATGATTAATCTGTATAATTATTCTAAAAAGGTCTGAATCACAGTAATGATCAGCTCTTCAACACCACTGCGCTGGAAATAAAACAGACTTTAAACTTGAATGCCATAAGTTAAGAACCAGGCATGAATTCGACATCTAGTGTTAAAGAGATGATGCTAAGAAAACAGTCATAAATGTAAACATATTATCTTCAAAGATTTTCTGTAATTTTTTAAGCGCTCTATGATTTAGAAAGGCACAGAATTCTTCTGAAACTGACTAAAATGGAAGCTTAAGAATGCACCTTTTTCAAGTGTGGCACTACTACAATTTCTGTTCTTGATGTAAAATACTTAAAAAGAAATGTTAATATTAGTAAATATTTTAGTATTAAGTGGAATGATTTTCTGAAATTTAACAGATGTATGTTTACAAAGATTTGAAATTAACACAAAATAGGGTTAGAACACAGCATATAATAAGACATTAAATAAGCTTGTTCCTTGAAAGAAAACCTTATTTCAGGTAGATCATGGCATTCACCTTATAAAATGGAACATGACTATACTTTCCAATCCTTCTTCTTTTGCAGACAAGTGAAAATTTTAAGGAGTTTTATTTACACTAAATTCTCTATGCTGTTTTTGCTCTGCAAAGGGGCCTTAAACCAGATAAAACTGCACTTTTCCCAACTTTAATAGTTTCTTCATATTTCCTGAGTGGTTGAATAAGGCTTTAGCTTAAATGAAACAAGGGTCCTAAAAATATAAGAATATGACAGAGTGCCCAATGAAGCCCAGCCGCAGCTGTAGTTCATAAAACCAACCAAACAAATAAACAAACAAAACCCTACAGCTTTGGTTTAAAAATAAATCACTTGCAATTATTTATGATGTGTAGTAGAAGTCCATCTCAGTTGACTTGC
Organism: Forpus xanthops; assembly: GCA_032466535.1. Classification (NCBI taxonomy): domain Eukaryota; kingdom Metazoa; phylum Chordata; class Aves; order Psittaciformes; family Psittacidae; genus Forpus; species Forpus xanthops. The sequence continues at coordinate 64,570 of JASSUY010030837.1, read as the reverse complement.
TAATTTCACACCAGGGAAATCAGCAGTGCTGGCTTTTAGCCTCTGTTTCAGTAGGGCAGTTTTATATCTTTGCTTGCTGCTAACTTCCTCTCATTTCTTTCAGATTTACTGTAGGAATTGATATGAGAAAGAGGAATAACCACCATCTCTAGTTTAGCAATATACTTAGTTCTAAAGTATCATAATGTTCATGACAGATAAATTATTCAGTGCACTGTTTAATAGTGAGAGACTTATAGATTGTTTACATTTTGGTTAAGTGCACCCTAAATTTAAAATCCATCTCTAAAACCCAGTAATTGAATTCTGAGTTTGAACTACTTTAGTGTATGATAGTCAATTAATTGTGCTTTTCAGAATACTGACCTTTAGGAGTACTTTAAGGAGGAAGTTTAAAGGCTTTCTTTCAAAAAGCTAGTTTATGATATCCTATTGATCTTTGAATTGTGTAGAAGAGTTTGGTTTCATAGTATTTCTATTCTTTCTTTCCTTTTTTCTTTTTCTTTCCTCCACATTTTGTAGTTATTACAGAAAAAAAAAAAAAACAAACTGATTTGGCAATGTTGAGAAATTAGACTGACAGATGTAACAGAGAAAGAGGAAAATGAGTGTTTTTTTTGCTCTAGGAGATTGTGTTAACTCTAGGTGCCAAAATAGGCTTTTCTGAGACTACCAAAGCAGAAGGATGAGGACTCTGGGAACAGAGAATTCTTATTCTGATTTTTAAAATAATTTATATTCTTTATATCTACCTAAAATGAAAATAAAGACAGCCTTTGGGTAAAAGCAGAACTGTTTTAATTCTTAAAGGATAAAATTCAGAAATTTGAAACTGTCTTCACCTTTCTTATACTATTCTGATTGATGATAGCCCTAATTACCATCACATGATACCAACTGACACAGAACCCTTAAAATCAGCTAAATGGAGTTCATCTGCTAAGATTTAGATCTACCATACTTCTAAAGTTTAATGTGTAAATCTACTTCTTTTAAGGTGAAGGGATGTGTTTTCTCTGCTGCTTTGTCAATTTCCTCTCATGCAATTTCTTTGGCAGTACAGATCTCTCAGTGGACTTCAACAAAGGTTTTGCAAGAATAGAATGTGAGCAGTTTCTTCTGGCAGTCATAGGTAGGTTTTGATAAAGTTTCAATATGACATTTTTGATGAATATGTGAATCTACATTGATATAAAGCAGTTTGCCAAGTAAGCAACTGAATGGTCAGTCAAATAAGAAAATGGAATGTTATAAATCTAGCTGTCTTTCAGTTTAGGAAGAGTAAAATAGCCTGCTTTGAATGGGAAATTAATCAGTAGACTATGCTTGTTGATTTTGGAATTGGTGAAGGACTTGACTTTGAAACAAAAGTGACTCTGAAACAAAAGTAACTTTGAAACAGCAGTGTTAATTTCAAAGGTCGGGCACATGAAAAAAAAAAATGTATGCCCTCAGTTTAGCTAAGGAAAGGAGCTTTGTGCTGATTTTTGCTGGTATAGGCTTAATTTTCTTCACAGCAGCTAGGGTGGAGCTATGTTTTGGGTTCGTGCTGGAAAAATGTTATTGATAACACAGGGATATTTTAGTTATTGCTGAAAAATGCTTACAGAGTCAAGGCCTTTTCTGTTTCTTTCCCCACCAGTGAGGATGTTGGGGAAGTAGATGAAGCTGTGAGGGAACAAAGCCAAGACGACTGAACACAATTGACAGAAGGGCTATCCCAGACCGTATGGTGTCCTTCATATAAAGTTGAGGAAAGAAAGGAGGGAGGAGAGAGAGAGACAAGGGGACAGGGGCAGAGTGTTTAGGATGGTAGTATTTGTCTTCCTGAGTAACTAGTACACATGACTGAGTCCTGCTTTCTTGGAGATGGCTGAACATCTGCCTGCTGACAGGAAGTAGTGAATGAATTCTTTGTTTTGCTTCAGTTATGCATATGGCTTTTGCTTTACTTATTAAACTGTCTTTATCACAACCCGCAAGTTTTCTTATTTCTATCCTTCAAACTCTCTCTTTCCCATTCCACAGTGGGGCAGGGAGTAAGTAGCTATATGGTGTTTGATAGGGTTTAACCATAACAAGCTTGTAGTGTACACTCTCCATCTACTAACACTTGATCCTTTTACTCTCAAGGTTTAACATATATAAATATATCATTAATAGTAATATACATGTTGACTGGATTATACAGTATTAATGCAACTTTTTGTCTGTTTAGGTTATCAGTAGCTCTTTAGGAATGTCTTACAAACCTCCTGGTTTGTAATAAAAAATGATATGCTCGGATGGTAGAATCATTGAATGGTTTGGGTTGGAAGGGACTTATGGAGATCATCTAGTCTAACCCCCCCTGCCATAGACAAGGATATTTTTCACTAGATCAGGTTGCTGAAATCTCTGTCCAAACCAGCCTTGAATGCTTCAAATAATGGGGCATCCAGAACTTCCCTGAGCCATCTATTCCAGTGTCTCACCACCATCATAAATAAATTTCTTCTTTGTACCCAATCTAAACATACCCTCTTTCAGTTTAAATCCATTGCTTGTTGTTCTGTCCCTATAAGCCTGCAGCAAGTTCTTGTAGCCTTCTCCTCTGTGAGGAGCAACACCAACTCTCAGCCTTTCCTCACAGGAAAGGTGTTGCAACCTTTTGACCATTTTTTGTGGACCTCTTTTAATCTGCTGTAACAGGTCTATGGTTTTCTTGTACTGGGGACTCAAGGGACAGATGTGGTACTCCAGCTGGGGTCTCACCAAAGCTGAGTAAAGGGAAAAAAATCACCACCCTTGCTATGTTACCTTTTATGCAGCCCAGGGTATGGTTGGCTTTCTGAGCTCCAAGTTTACACTACTGACTCCTGTCTAATTTTTTTGTTTTGCCCACCAGTATCACCAGGTCATTCTCTGGCAGGCTGCTGTCCCTCTGTTCATCTGACCTGTCTGTACTGATGTAGGGGATTGGCCCAGCACAGCTAGAGAACCCTTGGCTTTATAGAAATTCATGAGATTTGCACAGGCCCACCTGTCAAGTCTGTCAGTGCCCTGAATGGCATCCCTTCCCTCTACTGAATCAGCTGCACCACTCAGCTTGATATTTGCTGAGGGTGCACTCAATCTTATGGGCTGTTCCTGATGAAGATATTAATATTAATTATTATATCAATATATTAATTATTAAAAAGATTAACAGCTCTAAGGTATTTTTTTTAATATAATTGGGAAAAGTAAAAACACACAAAAAAACCTGCTGAGTACTCTCCTCTTGGAACTTCTATGCCTTTTACCCAAGTGACTGTTTTATAGAAGACATGCTGTTATCTTGTTCCTGTTGCTGCTCTCACCCCCATTTGGTTACATCACAAAAGATTATTGTTTTCTGCATTTTGTCAGCTGGTGCTCTGTATTTTAAGGAAAAGCAATCAACTAATGCTTATTTGCCACAACTAGGTTATGTGTGCCTCCTTTCTGGTAGCTTAGTAGTGTGATGCTGTTAACTTCTGCCTCCTGCTCCCAGCTTTGTGAACCTGTTCTCTCCCTTGAGCTGCTCTTGGCCTTTGTCTGTCTCCACACCCAGGGAGCAGTGTAGCTTGCCAGGCCATCAGTTTTACATGTTTTTTTTTTATGTAGTTGGTTTTCTGTTAATTAGTGAATTAAATGAACTCAGTGAAGAATTAAACAAGTGCCAGAAACAATATTTTGGAAGCAGTGGGAGCCTGGATGAAAAGACTGGTTTAGACATATAGGGAGGAGCAGGACTGCTGCTGTCTTTGGTAGCAAGCAGTCATTAAGTCTTAGACCACTTCTTGCATTGGTATCCTCTGGCTCCTAAACCACGGTTTAGTGACAAAGATTTCAGATTACAGTCCAGTGGCTAAGTGTCTGGTCCAAGTGACCAGGTTATTGGTCCACTAAGTGGCAGTGTCCAAGTAAAATTTAGATTACAGTCTGTATTACACTGCCAATATTTAGAGGGGAGTACTTGGGTTACAATTACATAACAAAAAGATCCTACCATGTGCACAATTTCTTCCATGGGATCATATTGGCTGCCATTGGTTCAGCAGCAAGTAATTTTTCTCTTTTTTTACAGTAGCTAGTGCAGCACTGTGTTTTTGATTTTTGGCTTGGGAACAGTGCTGATAACACCAGTGTTTGTAGTTAAGGCTTAGAAAATTTAGGCTGGCCAAGGACTTTCTGAGTCTCATGCTCTGCCATAGTGGAGGGGAAGCTGGGAGGAAGCAGAGACAGGGCACCTGACCCAAGCTGACCAAAGAGGTGTTCTATACCACAGCACATCATGCCCAGGGTGTAAAAACTGGAAGGGAGTTACTCGAAAGGGGGTGTTTTGCTGCTGGGTTGGGCTGGGTATCAGGTGGTGAGCAATTGTATTCTCTTTCCTTGTAATTCCCTTGTCATTATTGGTGGTAGCAGTAGTGGTTTGTGTTATACCTTAGTTACTGGACTGTTCTTATCTCAACCCGTGGGAGTTGCATTCTTTTGATTTTCCTCACCATCCCTCTGGGAGCAAGGGGGAGGAAAGGGGAGGAGTTAGAGAGCAGCTGCGTGGTTCTGAGTTACCAGCTGGGCTTAAACCATGACAAGCTCTTTCATGGCCCAGATGGGAATTTCTGTGTACTGAACCTCTATGCAAAACAAACTAGGGAGTGGATGATGCTGTCCAAAGCAGCAGAGAGAGGATAAACAGTATGTTGGGAAATTAGGAGGACAGCCAAAGTTGTAATCAGCAGACGGCTGGATTCCCAAGAGCTAAGAGCCTATAAGCCAATTCCCTGAGGAATCAAGCCAGGAGGAGCCAAAACAAATAAACAAAGCAGCATGTCTGTTCTGAGACAGACTTTGTGAGTCTTCTTTTCTTGGAAAGGATGACTTACAGAAAGCTGTCCTAAAGCAACATCCTTTTCACTCCTGGCTTCAGCCCGCTGTGCATTTGGAAGCCACAGGGCAACAATGCACCCAGGACTGCAGAGAGAAACACAAAGAAATTTGAGGCCATTTTGTAGGGAGTAGAGTGCAAGGTCATCAGTGAGCAAAGAGGAAGATTCCTGGAGGTAGGTTTACCACCAGGGGCTGGCTTCAGGAAGAGCAATGACTTGGGATTGACTCATTTTGTCTTTTCCTTACTAGGTCATGGTGCAAGATTTCACCATATTCATCAGGGTTGCACTCCTGCCTTGAACTGATATGTGACTATGTTTTAAGAACAGATTGATACAAATAACCATGGTATTAAATCTAAAGAGATACTAAGTCCTACAAAACACATTTGACAAGATCAAGATTGGCATATTAAAACAGACTATTCATGCAGTGTCACTATTTCTGTAACTTTCATGTTCATTTTTCATACCAGAAGGGAAAATCAAGGCAACTGTTAACTGTTTGCCAAGACACTACACAGATTTTAAAAAGCACTGTAAAAATCTTCAGAATATGACGCACTGTCTCACCTTGAGTGTGTTACATGCTTACGCCTACATCAGCTGTATGTTTGTGCTTCTCTCCAGGAATGCAACACTTCAGCAGTTCAAAGAGACCCTAGAACAACAATGGCAGTTTTCATAGCACTTAAGAACATTTGGTGATTTTATCACCTAAACTCAGGTGTTACCATTTCACTTTGATCCAGGACATAATCAGATATCCTATGGCCATTTCTGTCTCCTTTAAAACTTAGTTTATAACTGCAGCACTGCAAACTCAGCAGGGCTCAATTTATGAAGCTTTCAGCTTATTAAACACTGCAGTCTGCACTGGTTGGAAGCAAACATCCTGTGTGGGTTTATTTGGGTGTTTAACAAGAGGAAAAATAGTAAATATCAGGCTGTGTTCATTAGAGCAGATTTATTTTCTCTCTCTGATCTATGCCTGACCCCAGTGTCTTCATTTGCTATCTGGGTTTAGAAAACTTAGGCAGTGTGTTGTGAGGGTGGCTAAGTGGAAGGAGGTCTCTGTTATTATGAAATCAGTAAACCTAAGGCCAAGTTCCTGGAAACATAAGCCTGAGGACTCATCACTTGCTGTAAATATTTTGAAGAGCTTTTGCAGATGGTTCTGTACAATAATTGCCATCTCTACTCAAATATAAATGTGATTAAAGCACAAGGACACATTCTGTTTTCTTACTTAGCTAACAAAAGTAATGGCAGTAATGGCCTGCCAGTGGCTTGGGCTTCAGCATGAGCTCCCAAACTGAATCTAAGGTCCCTGATGAGCCTATATATCCCAAACTAAAGTTCAGGTCTGATTTTCTGTGTTAAATGTGCAGCCAGGGTGAACATAACCTGGCTTTCCCTACATGCTCTACAATTGCATCTTTGTGGCAAAGGAGCCATACTCTGAATCCAGCTTTTTGTGTATAGCATGACACAGTCAGAGCAAATATGTAGTTGCTAAAGAAAAGGGGGTTTTATTCTTATATTTATTTGTCCCACTGCCTGCTCTGAAATACAGACCTCCTCTTCCACCAGAAGAAACTCATGTGGCAACAGAAAATATGAAATCTCAATTGATGAGGAATTTGTGACTGAGTGCACATTCTGTGGTATTTCAGGGTAATACAAATAAATATTAATCTATGACCTTAAATGAGAATTTGTAACAAAAGAAAACAAAAAAAATATGTTTAAGATGTGAAATGACAGTGTTCATTTACAGCTGTTTTTGTGAGGGGGAGTAATTTAGCAGCACTAGAGCTGATGTTGACTTTCTAGTTGGTGTTGAAATTATAATGTAATTGTTTCCTCCAAAGAGCTCCAGAGCTGTTTATGGGAGTTAGAGGCATACTCCTGAGGCAGTAGGCTGGAATCTGGTGTGTTGCATTATTGTAAATCAGAGTAATTCCACTTCACTGTCCCCAGCTTGCCTTCATCCTATGCAAAGTATCATTATAAGGAAAAAATTATGTGACTTGTCTTTAATTTCTAGGAAAATGAATTCATGCAAAAATGTCCATATCTTACCTCCCCTTTCACATATAACATTAGTTCCTATGTGCTTATTTACCCACAGAAATACTTCAGTGTTTTTCTCACTCCTGATGGGAAAATTCTGCAGGAAAAAAAATCCTTAAACGTGAAAAAGCCAGAGGCTGATACAAGCTAAGTAGAAGAAGATTAAGATCAAATGCAAACACATGGTGTAAAAAGATAAGATACAACATAATTTGAGAATAAAATATTTTGATAAGAATTATTTGGGACACTGCAGAGAAGAGAAGGGATTAGAACTAAAGAAGTGTGGTTTTGTCACACTGAATTCTTCCCCATGTTTCCCACTTCCCTTCATCCATCTATATCACATCTGTTTGTTTAGACTCCTTATAGCTACACTTTTTGCCTGTCACTTAGTAAGTACAGTGCTACAGAAGGTGCTATTGTAAAGAATTCTGACCTAGCTTGTTTTTCACAAGAAAAAAGAGTTGCAAATGTACTCTTTTCCTACAGGGGGCAAATTCTGTTTTAACAACACAGGTTCCATAAATCTGTTGTATAAATACAAAACCAAGAGAGATGAGGATTTGCCATTAGAGCCACTGGGATCAGGGTGCTTTTAAGGTTTTTTTAGCCATTACATATTTAATCTTAAATTTCTGGATAGAAGCCAAGACTATTGATTTTGCCTAAGATTTTTGGTCAAAAGGGACATTTTATTTTTTTTTTAACAACTCAGAAAAGTGATTTTTAGGGGTACTACTTTTTAGAAATAATTTGAATGGAATTTGTTAGTCAAAGTTGCCAAAAAGAAGTAATCCTATTGTTATCTGATAGTAAATTGCCACAGGATTTGGGATGTAACATTGCAAGGCATAGAAGCTGTTACTTATAAAATATTAATCTGATGGTCCAATTTAAGAGCAAATGGCAATTTTTATGGCTGCAGCATAACATCTTCCAAGAGCCTAGCAATAGCTCTAATACAAGATTTATTTTGATCTAATTGGTTGCATATATTTACTACAAATGGGTGAAGCTATAGGAGGTTTGCATCCAATCAACTAGAATAAGTTCAAAAAACCTGATGCAAAAATCTTGTTTAATCTATCAGGCATAAATCCAGAGTGTAGTTCAGTGGGTGTAGGTGAGCCTTTGATGTATTTATTTCCAGTTTAAGCTAGTCTTTCCCAAAGACACTGTGTCTGAATGTGGTAACTGAGCTCCCAGAGTTTTTTTTTTACTAGGTTAATTATTTGTGCTGACTAAACAGTTCATTGCCATAGCCAGAGCTGGTTGCCCTGGAGCATACCTACATGCCACACACATTGGCGCAGGGCAGCTCTTGGCTGTGGGTTAATGACATCAGTGGAGAAGCCTGCAGGTACTGCCCACACTGTTTTGCTGCCTGGCTATGCAGGGAAAGGGCACTGGAGATTTTTGTCTGGAGGACAGATTTTGGCAGATCTGGTGGTGGCCATCAGTGGGGTGGTGGGAATGGACAAATCTTCTGTGATGACTCCAGCAGTGCTGCTGAGCTCCTTGCCTGTACCTGGAGTCAGTAAGAGTAGCAGACTCACTGTGAAGGGATTTTCTCACAGCTTTGCCCTTTATCTCACTCTGTCCCTTCCTTGGTAGGTGACTCAGCTCTGCTCTCACAGGCTCGAGTGAACCCCTTCTTTCTTGGTATGTGAAGCTCAGATTGCAGCAGGACACCAGGAACTGATGTTGACAGTGTGAGCTCTTCTAGGCTCCTGTAGAGCACAGGTAAAAAGTTAACTTAAATAGCTGCTGCAGGAATGCTTTTCAATCAGCTATCTTTGGGACTGTAAGAAGATGCTATTCTGTCTTAAATAAAAGTGAAGACTTACCTGTTCTCAAGATTGACTTCTCTAAATGTTCCAACATACAGCCTTGCATTATATGAAGATGCTTGGTGCAACAGTCAGAATAGAGGAGATATTTCCAAATCTGGAGATAGAGCCACCTGATCAGGGAATGCGTGAGATGTGAAGCTCTCAACATTGAGCAGTCAGTATATATATATATATATGTCATGGGTTCAGCAGCAGCAGTCAGGAGTGAGTGGGCAGGCAGATTGATTTACGCCTGAAACCGCGACAATATATATATATGGGATATGAAGACAACATCTGTTTATTGAAGCACAAGTGAACTTTGGGTATGTAGATACAGTTTTGTTAGAAGGGAAAAGGGCTTGGACAGGTAAGAATGGAAAACCAAGGAGCTGCATCTCCCAAGCAGATAGGGCTTGTAAGCAGATCCCAAGAGAGGAATTGTCTGAAAGACAGTGATTTCCCATTGTGTTTCAAGTGAAAAAAAAAAACCAGCAACCCAGCAAATTCCTTCTTTTCCTTCTCTTCTCTTAGTTTTCAGCCGTTCTGCTCACCCTAAGCTACATCTTTTTTATTTTTTTTTATTTTTCCTTTTATGCCTTTTGCTGAATGAACAACTTCGTTTTCAGTATGATGATCATTTTGGTTAAAACGACTTTCAGAGAATTTCCTGTGTGTTTGGTTAAATACTATGAATAGTATTGAAATGTAAAGAAAGTTCTTCCTTTTTCTTGCCTCCATTCATCTATTTCATCTACAGCTCATTTCATTTAGTCATGTGGGTGTTCCACAGTAAATTTGTAAAGATTTCTTGTACAGCACCCTAACTACTTTGATAACATATTGATCTTTGATTAACATTGCAGCTGGAACACTTGCCTTGATCATGAAAAGTTTTGACGTTGTAAGTGTGCTGGTCTTTATGTTACTCCATGAATGGATCTCCAACAGGATTTGAGAGGGGTTCACCATGGAAAAACCTTGTCTGTGAGAATATTGCCTACCCTTGTCCCATGTTACCAACAGAAGCAGTGGTGGAAAGCAACAAACAAGGAGAATTTAAAATAAAGGAGAACATTTTAACCCAGAATCAGATTAGGAGAGATGGATTCCTAATTGGGTTGGCAAAAAAAGTAAGGAGAAAACATTGAAATCCCCCTTTATATGATATTTTAATCCTTCCTTCAGTTTTTTAAGGAATCCTAGTTATATGTACCTGCTTTAGATGTCCTTTTCTAGAGCAACACTGACAATTATGACATTTACAAGGAGAAAGGTTTGTCCCCTTTGAACCAGGATAGTGCCTTTGTGGGGGTTGAATCCACATATAAGGAATGTAAATCTAAATTTATTCCCCTAGGCCAGCACTTAACCCCAGCTGTGCTCTTATAGAAGTACCTAAGCCTGGATTCCTGAGATGGATTATTTCCTGACCATGTTGTGTCCATGTAAAAGAAAACAAATAGTTGCTACCCTTTTATTTTTGCAGGTGGTGATCTCCTGTGTGTGGAAACAGCAGTTCCTTGCTTCCTGCCTCTGGAGCATGGAACTCTGACCACAGTAGTCAGTGAGTGAAAGAAGTCTGCAACCAACAGTCGTTTCCACTGTTGTTTCTCACCCCAGACTTAAGGGAGAATTGTAAGATGTGGATAGTGAAAGACTGCAACTAGCACCCACTTCATAGCAGTGAAGAGAGCAGACCAGACTCCATGCTCTGCAATTTTATTTCAGGCTCAAGGGGCTTTCTTTGTAAAACAGCTTGCATATTTGTGTCATCTCTCCTACAGTCAAAAGCACACTGTGGAGACTGAATAGGGAAGGGAAAGGCTCATTAATACTAGAGCGCTGCCTGGCATCTGCATGGGCGTAACACATAGGAAGAGGTAGGTTTGAATATGAGTTGATGCTGCCGCATGTGAGGCCGAAGAGAACTCAGGTACAGCTGCTTATGAGGAGCAGCCATGCCAGCAGTGCTGGGCTGTGTTTAGAAAGATTTGCGGGAGCACTCTGAGAACATGCCAGCTGCTGAGTTCTAGCACAAAATGTGTACCACATTACAGCAATTGCCATGCAAAAAGAACAGAACTCTAGAGCTGCTTTGGCCTGCTTGAAGATACTTACTGTGTTACTGATTTGTCTCTTCATTTTCCAGAAATTGTGCCATGTTGTGTGGATATGTTTTAGAAGACACAATTTTACTCATTCACCAAAACCCATCAGTGCTAAAGCCAAGTAAGCTACTGCAGAGGCAAGTGTGTTAGAAAACTTTTGGGGTACAAGCCTGGACTCTTTCTAACAAGAATAAAAAAAGGCAAATCAAGAAAAAAGACTGGAGAAGCCTATCAAGAAGACAGAAAACCAGAAGAGAGAAATACATGCTGTTTTTATTTGTGTAAGGTAACACTGCAGTGCTACCTCTAAAGCATGTATGTGCCCACTCTACAGGTTACAGATTAACTGCTGTGCTAAAGAAGCAAGTCTCCCTTCAGTATTCTGATTTCACACAGCATGTATTCTGAATCTGTGAGTTTTCTTGTCCTCCTTTCATTCCTTTGCCTTAGGTTACTATGAATAACTGCAAGTTTACTGTTATGCCTCAAAAATGCCTGATTGTTTCTATAACAATGCACATTATCACCACATGATCTTCTTACACCAAAAGATTAAACATTACTAATTGAATTAGAAATAGCCTTTATCTCATCTGAGCATTTTCTCTGCTAAATTCTTAATATAGATTCTATGCAAGCAGGTTTTTCTTTCGCTTCCACTTCGGAAATCCTGCTGCACTCACTGGGGCATCTGAGGTATAAAAGAAGACAAGCACTGGCCAGTTGTTTTCATCTTTAATGAACTATCATGTCCCACCCACAAAAGTCTTGTGATTCAGGATGGCAGCCCTTCACAGCAAGAATGTTAGGAATGCTGAAAATAAAAGCCTGGAGCCATTTCAGAAAAGGAAATTAAATGTAATATGGTAATGCTTCAACTGGGCTGGAGCAGAAATGCCACAAATGATAGGTTTTCTCCAGAGATGTAAAACTTTCAATCAAGTCAGCTTAGGCAACATTTAGAAAAGGTCTGGCATCTGTAAGTTGTAAGCTAACTGCAAGAGATGCTGGAGAATGTTACGGAGGCAACCACCTGCATGCGATAAACTGGAATTTAAATTGTCTTTCAAAAACATTGTCTTTTTTACATCACAGAAATTTATAAAACAATGAGGAAATACATTCATCTCAGGACTTTGCATTAGTGATCATGTCTCTTTCTGTGTGAATTAAAAAGAGACTTTATGCAAAGTATTTTTTGTTCCTACTCATGTCACAGCAGAAGGGAAATGGGTTTCAGTGATCATAAGATAGGTTTCTGAAGTCAGAAGACAGGATCCTAGTTTTATGCTTTCTAGCTTCTAGGGAGAACCCACAAACCAAATACTAGCCTGGGGCCAGAAATGTCTTATAGCTGCCTCAGAGTGAATTTGTCATGGTGCAGAATTATTCTCTGACATCTGCCTATGAACTTCACCTAGTCTGTTTTTCAAGTCACCAGGTGGATAGCTTTCCATCCCTTCCTTCAGCATAGAATTGTGTGTTATTAATTCTGATGAAGATTCAGCAGCATAAGAGGCCAGTTGTTTGTATCCAGATTTTCATGAAGTTTCAGCTGTCTGTAAAAGTGTACATAAAAAGATAGCATGGGAAATTGTGGCCTCTAATGCTCTTTAGCCACTGTGTAACTTCAGAAATCCAATTTTGGAACTGTGAATCCCTGTTCCAAGTCAGACAAATTTTTTGCATTAACACTTCACAAAACAAACAGAACTTAAAAGCAGGGAAATTGAAATTTCCATGTTACATGTTAATCCAAAGGGAGCATCATCACATTGTCATGGGTTTTATATGAGATTTAAAGCATGGGGAGGAAGAGAAGCAAATGTGTAGAGTTATTTGGGATATCAGGCAAAAAGATTTTTTTGCAATGATATTACATTACTAGCCAAGGATTATTAATTCTTTTCACTTCTGTCATTGTCCATTTTGCCATCAAAACAATGCTTTCCTGTTAGTGGTAAGTGTTTAGAGGGAAGGTACAAGCTACCTCAATTGAAAAGAAGTGGCTCTTCAGAGAAGCTGATTATGAATATATGTGACCCTGCTTGCACTAGATGTGCGAGAACTGGCTTTTCATGTTCTGCTGCATTAGGTAAAAGTTCTTGGACAAAAATAAGTGCCAGGTTACAGTATCCCTGGGGCTACCCATAGAGCAGCACACATCCACTGACACAGTAATAATAACCTTCCAAGAAAGAAAAAGTTTAACAACTTGTCTGACATCAACACTTCTCTATTTTCCCATAAGAGCATCAATAATCAGATTTTTTTCAATGCTCTACTGATTCAGGGTAAGAGTTTTGGAGGTGTTGAGCAATAACTTCTTCCCTGATCTCCACCTTCCCTTCAGCATCAGTGATTGCTCTTGGCACTTCACAGCTCTGGAATTTAAAAATGCTATAGCTCAGGAAGAGGAAGGACATTCTGCTTAAACTGTATTTTCTTAGTGTATTTTATTACAAGCACCTCTAGTGGCTGAAAATGGGTCATGGCAGGGACTTAGGGGCTGTGCTGCTCGGCTGGGGAGCAGTGGGCTCCCAGGGAAGCTGTGAGAAATGGTGAGAAGTGGCATCTGTACTAATCACAGGGTTATCTCTTCACCTCCTCCTGAAACTGAAAGCAGCATTCAGGAAAAAAGCCATGTAAGAAGCGTGAGAGATTCCTTCTTCCTCTCTCACAAGGGCATTCATTGGAGAAAGGTGCTACTGAAGAGTCAAATGTCTTGTTTGAGGCTGACAGACAGACCAACCAAACCCAGTCCTGAAATTCTGCCTAGTTGATGCTATACTTGCTTAAGGTCCACATTATTCACCAAGAACATAGAACAATGGGTGCATGTAGCTCGCTCACCCGCTCTGCAGAGTTAAAAAGGAAGGAGCTGGGAACACTGAACAGGAAAATACACAGATCATACCGAAAAGCTTGGCACTGACTTTAAGGAGATTAACTTCTTACCATAGTGGGAAAGAGAAAATGAGAAGGGGCAAGGAGGGGCAATGAGGGGAAAGGAGAGGAAAGGGAAGGGAAGGGAAGGGAAGGAAAGGAAAGGAAAGGAAAGGAAAGGAAAGGAAAGGAAAGGAAAGGAAAGGAAAGGAAAGGAAAGGAAAGGAAAGAGGAAAGGAAAGGGAAGAATGCTTAAATTATGTGCATGTATTTTTGTTTTATAACAAAATAACAGGATCTTGTGACCAACAGTGAAATATGATTAGTCACAAGTATTTCTGATATTTCCTTGTAAAGGAATGCATGTCTGAATACAGAGAAGAACAAATAATGAGATTCCTGACTTGCTCCCTTCCTGTGTTTTAATTGTAAACAAGCAGATGCAATCCATAATGCTAAATAAGATTTCCTCACACTTCCTTCTGAAAATGGTTTTCAGCAAGATAAGGCACTAAAATGTAATCCTTCTAAGAATGTTCGAATACTGAATCCTTGACACAGACACGGTCTTGCCATGAATTTATATGGGAGCTTTAATGGTTTTGTAAATTAATCAATAGTGTGGGTAAATTATATTTGCTCAGCTAATTATTTTCCATGTCCTGTAAATTAGAACTTCAGTAGTCTCTAAGAAAAATCAGTCCTGCTGTTTGTATGCTTGTATTGCATTTGTGTTTACTTACTGATCTGTTACTAAAATGCTTGTTTATTTGTTCTGCTATAGGCTGGTAGCTTTTTGTTTGCTGTTTGAGTGGCAACCATGGAACTGCAAAGCCATGCAATGTTAGTTACATTGTATTTAATATGCCAAATCCATTTTAGCAGACAAATACTGTGTATTTATAGCTGCTCCTCAAAATCCTCCTTGTCTCCCCCTAGGAGTAACGGGATTTAACCACCTTCATCCTCCAAGAAATCTTTGGGACATTGTTGATGACTGAAATGGACCTTGATTGAGTTCATAGCCTCGTGACTTTGAAGGGCACAGCTTCAAAAATGGGTTAGATTAGGTGACAACCAGAGGCTCCTTCTAACTCGAATTATTCCATGATTCTATGAATCTAGTTGTCTAAGAAATTATTCCCAAGTCTATACCCTGACCCCCATCATTTACAGGTCTGCATGATGGACTAGTTTGCAGCACACAGCAAATTGTGATTCCAGCTATACAGGTCCAGACTCTCTCATGCTGTAGCAGTCTATACAGTTCTTAGTCAATGTAGTAAGAGTAAGCATGGCCTCTCCAAACTGATGCATCATGAATGCATTCAGTCAAGTCATCCTTTATAGCTGTCCCGATGCCCTTCACAGAGGTTGCAGAAGAAGAGCTATTGCCCTCATCACCCTTGCACCTGCAGTGTACCTCACCTCTGGGAGGAGAGCATGGCCAGCAGAAGCAAGGAGCACAGCAGGGCACCAGGGCATGGGGCTGCAGAGCATGAAGCCCAGGGGCAGTCAGAAATGAGGTTGGCCTTCAGCTCGCACAGCAGTTGGGGTCCCTAACTCTGGAGTCTGTAGGGCCCCTTGCCTGCCTTGCTCACAAACATGACAAAAGGGGATGAAACTGCCAAGAAAGGCTGACTGATGGCAACCAGGAGCCAAAACTGCAAATACAAATGTGTGGCAGGAGAAATACAGAGCAGCCATTGTAGTTGCAGTGGTATCAGATACAACTGAGCACCCAAAATACCAGAATCCTTCTAGGCTTCTCATCTCTTAAAATGTTTTTGGAGCTGCCATCACACTAACTGCACTTTTTAGGGAGAGGATGTCTGTGCCTTTGGATTAGGAAAAGCATGCGAGTTTGATTTCAGAGGTATAAACGCAGCCAAAAGGCTATAATGGAAAGCTGCCTGACCATAAGACTCAAGGAACCAGAAACAGAAGAAGAGGTTACCTGCATTCATCATTTTAGCATGCTGCAGAGGTTGGAAAAGCAGGTGGATATGAAAACCAAAGAGTATATGGAAAGATTTGTAGGGTACTTCTGACTTGCTTCCTAACCAAAGTTTTATGCACACACACAAACAGAAACACGCTTGGGGAGCATAAAATATTACACGTAAGTGGGATTTTTATCTTTTCCCTATCTTTGATATGCCAAAAAGCTGGCATATTTAGCACTGCACTGCTCTATTTTTCTGCATGTACTTTTTGGTTTTGAAGATATATAAATGGCAAGAAAAGAAATAGAGACAAGACAGTTCAAATGACTAGAAGGAGACCAGTATTTCAATATCTCACGAATTATAACTGAAATTGATCTTTTACAGTGCAACAAATTAGTTCTTGTCTTAACATATGGCATACTACTTTGTAATGAAAAATGCTAGTTTTTGCAGAATTTTTTGTTTTCCATGTTAAGACATATGCAGACATCAGGCTGAATATTCCATGCATACATTTGTAGCTGTATGAATTTGTGAAAAGAGTCCACTGTTACACAACTGGGTTTTTTTCTCGATTTTTGACTGTGGTTTCCATTGCTCTTTCTCATATTTCTTCACCTGACACTTCCCAGCACTGTCTGGTGGTCATACCTAGAACGAGCAGTTCACCTGCTCTCCATGATTATTATGTGGTGGGTTTCAGTTTTTTCTTTTTTTTAATTATTATATTTTTTTATGAATATGATGTTCGAAATTACTTCTAAATTATTTGTTCATACAAGGGTAGCTCTAATAAGTCTTTACTTGGAGAGCCAGTGTTTTCCATTGAACTAGAACTCCATCACAGGGTAATAGCAGGGTTTGCTTTTGCATAGGAAAACAATTTGCTACATAGCTTACATCACTGTTCTGTAGACCTAGCTATGCAAACATTTAAGCATGTGGATGTCTCCAGAAGCTTACCTGTTCCCATGACAATTTGTAGAGCAAGAGAAATGTATAAAGCTATATATGCGTACAGGTATTAGCAGGAATGAGGTCTCTTATTGTTCCTTTCTACCTCTTAAATGGTTTTTCTGAGCTTTCATTATCCTCTGCAGAACTGTTTCAGGTTCAGAGCTACTTTATCCTTTTGATTTGCTTTGTTCCTTGATCCTATCACTGCAGCACTCTCCTTCAAGCTTCAGAACAAAAGTACTTTAGGGAGCAGAGGCCCTGTGGCAGATAGTGCAGCTCTGCTTTCCTTTTGGCAATTTGCCATTGAGCTGAGGCAGAATATTCTTGCTTGTTAAGGGCAACAGCCTCAGTTACTGCACCACTACTTAGCTAAGTGTCCCTGCTGGGACCAGTCCACTTCCTTAACACAGGCAAGCCCGTAGTTAATGGCTGAAGTTAAGGGTAGGGCTTTCTCTTTTTTTTTTTTTGTTTTGTTTTTAATTTTTAAGCAAATGGCTTCAATGCAAAGCATTTTCCATTTATCCTAAGTGGCTCTTGCTGGTTTACACACACCCTGTACTTTCTCTCACTTTAAAAGTTGTTCCACTTGATTGCTCAGTTTGCTTCTTTGAGTCAGTGGTGGCAGGGGAATTATAAAAGAGATGAAAGCACAGCCAAGTCCCAGGTAATGTGTGCAGATTGAAGCTGATTCAGAGTTGCGCGTATTCACTCTGAAACTTTCTTTGCACAGGGGACAACAACTTTAGGAAAAAGCTGCTGGTTTTTTTGCCAGCAGTGTGTGCCTGGCTTGGGAAACTTGCTGAAGTGTAGCTCACCTTGCAAAGGCAACATGGGCAGTCGTGCTTTGCACATTGCTGGGCTGCTTGTTGGTGGCATTGGCATGATCGGGACATTTGCTGTCACAGGCATGCCTCAGTGGAGAGTGTCTGCCTTCATTGAGAACAACATCATCGTGTTTGAGACCATTTGGGAAGGTCTGTGGATGCACTGCATCAGGCAAGCTAACATCAAGATGCAGTGCAAGGACTACGACTCCGTACTTGCCCTCTCGCCGGACCTGCAGGCATCCAGAGGGCTGATGTGTGCTGGGTCGGTGCTCTCATTCCTCGCTTTCATGTTTGCCATTATTGGAATGAAGTGCATGTGGTGCACACAGAACAGCTGGCAAGCCAAGGGCTATATTAGTCTGGTGGCTGGGATCCTCTTCATCCTCTCAGGTGTTGCTGAGCTCATTCCAGTCTGCTGGGTTGCCAACACCATCATCAGTGACTTCTACAACCCTGTGGTCAACGTTGCGCAGAAAAGGGAGCTTGGAGAGGCCCTCTACCTCGGCTGGGTAGCTGCTTTCTGCCTCACTGCTGCTGGAGTCATATTCTGCTGCTTTTGCTGCTGTTGTGTGAAAACCAGAAGCTACAGATACTCCACACCAAACCAGTATCCCACTCAGAGCCAGCATTTGCACAGGAAAGCAGAAAGCTCATATTCCAAAAGTCAGTATGTGTAGATGCCTCCTGCCTTTTCCTTTTTTGAAGCATTCAATCTGTCTGGATGTATTTTAGCTTCTGCACAAAAGGGCAGCTAGAGAGCTGCCTTCGCCTTTTGCTTTGTAACTGCTGCTGTTTGGAGCTGCATTACCCCCGGTGGGCTCTGCTGTGACTAATGCTGCAGCAGGGACAATTTTAATACGTGGAAAGGTTAATGTTTAATATTATTTTAGTAGTAACTCAGAATATCTTTTGTGTTTTGTGGTTTTGCTTTGAGTTGCATTTTATGTGTAAAACAGTAATAAAAGGCTTAAAGTTCTACTGTGGTGTGAAATTCTGGCCTATTGCAAAAGAAAGGGGGTTAAGCAGATACTGGGTTTTATTTATATTTCTTTTTCCATGCCTGGGAAAGGGGGATAACAGTGAATAAGTACAAGAATAATGATTTAAAAGAACAGCATTCAGTAAGGAACTGATTTACTGTAGGTTTAATGGAAGGTTGCATGAAGAATTTGTTCTGCAGAAGAAGGTAAGCTGAAACATGAAAAATATCCCTTATTTCAGAGAATAAGCATAGCTTTATGTTCATCTGTCGTGGTTTAAGGCCCTCACGCCACGCAGTTTTGCTCTCTCACTCACTCCACTCTCTTTCTTCCCCAGTCCTGGGGGATGGGGAGGAAAATCAAAAGAATGCAACTCCCACAGGTTGAGATAAGAAGTAACTAATGTGTAACATAAATCACTACTGCTACTACCAATAATAATGCAAGAGAAAATACAAGGAAAGAGAATACAACAGATCTTCACCTGATACCTAGCCACACCACGCAGTGCCCCCCCATC
>JASSUY010030837.1:0-45434 GCA_032466535.1 Forpus xanthops | reverse complement strand
AGAAAGTCCTTGGCCAGCCTAAACATTCTAAGCCATAACTATAAACAGTGGTGTTATCAGCACTGTTCCCAAGCCGAGAATCAAAAATACAGTGCTGCACCAGCTACTACTTAAGAGAGAAAGACAACTGCTGCTGCTGAATCCATGACATCATCCTGAACATCATCTTCTTGGTAGAAGTTAATATTTCCTTTGTAATTCATATAGGTCAAACTTATTCACATCCTTCTTTTTAGTAGCAGCAGTATTCCCTTGCAAACTCATTGAGGCTTACAACACTTTTGCAGTGTTGTACAGGTCACAAACACCTGGTTGGTTACTTGCTGCAGGACTCTGTGATATATATGTATTCTTAGTAAGGGTCTTTTGTACAATGAGGCCAATAGTTTTACTGAGATCCACTCACACAAGCACAGCTTACAGGCATAATCAACTTAAACAGTCACAACATCTTCTCAAATTCACATCAGAACAAGTTCAACAATATCTTAAGTGGTAAGATCAGGCATGCTGGTAAACCACAGTGTAAAGAAATCAAGCCTACTGGAAAATAAATAGTTATATGTAAATTAATTTAATAAATTACCCCAACTAATCAATAATAGTAATATTTTAATAGAATTTTGTAAACATTGTATAAAGTGTAACTCCAAACCCAATCAATGGAATTTTGCCTCTGTCTGAGCTGAGAAGACAATTCAATTTGTGGAGTTTAATGGGGAACAACATTCTGGTTCTAGAGGTTGGTTAACTGATTGGTTTAAGTATTTTACAGAAAGTTTGTGTTCTGTGGTTTTCTGGTAAATACCTTGGATTACTATATACTTGAAAGTTCAGAAGCAAATCCTTCACTTCATAAGAAATGAACAAGCTAGAAGGAATCAAAATCTGCTCTAGATTTCTACTCACAGTGATTGTAAGACGTAGTAAAATGTGCTTGATTATGCAACTTTATTTTTCCTCCTTTTTTTAAAAGCAAACTATTTCTATGTATGTTAATGTGCATGACCTTTCTGTAATACAACAGTGTATGGCCGTATTTACTTCATATTCCTTCATTAATATTTATATGCCAGCCCAGCCTCTTTTTTTTGGGGGAAGAGGTTGAGGACAAAATCTGTTGTTAGAGCAGTATGTGAATATCTTACTTAGAACTCATAGCTAGAACATCCAGGTTTATAATGATATTTATAATAAAGTCACCTGCATAGTTCATCCCTCTAGAAGGTCTTACTCAGAAAAGATCTAGATGATCTTACTCAGGAAATTACATATATATATTCTGGCGCACTGTAGTTATCTCTGCTGTCAAAACATAGAGTGACTCGTACAGTATTCATCTACAGGTCTGAAACTTACCTAAGTGAAGAGTGTGGTAAGCATGACATCTCTGTAAAAGCCCTCTGTACATTGATTACTACTACCACGTCGAATAGTCTTATCTGTTCCTGGTAAAGCACGCACCGATCTTGTTGTACAAGCAAAAGAAGGTACAAGAAGCCTATAAGACTTCCAAAGCTATCCACATGGCTAACAGGAACACAACTTCAATGGACTGTGAGTGGGACCCTGAAGAGATCCTATATATGCTGCAGACAGTTGACATTATTATAGCATACACATATTCCCCTTAAGTACCTCCTTTGCACACCCAGACATCTCCTTTAAATTGTATCTTGCCTATGCACAATATCTTCAAAAGAACCAAAATGAAAGCCATTTCAAACAGAGCTGGCCTCCCTCATCTTTGTGTATTAAATAAGCCCTGAGTAGTCTGAGCAGAGGGTCCCATCTAAAGGCATATATCCAAGCACAAAACAACTGCCTGAAGCAATAACATTTCAAATATTGTATCCTGTAATTTTCATTCTTACAGACAAGAGAAATTATTTAGGAAATAAGTAGTAATGCCTCCATAAATGAAACCAAGGTTGTTCAGCTTGTTCCCCTTTGCCCTGTACTTTATGCACTTGTACGCATTTCTGCAACTCATACAAGTGCCCAAAAAATGGATGGGGAACCTTTCCAGGTCCACTTGGTGCCTTTTGCACTGTGTAAATGAATGTGAGACTTGCAGGTCAGAGAAGGGTAATTCTAATTTAACTCAGATGAGTGAAGGTTCAAGATTTCAATCACCGTTCCGTGACTGAGCAACTGGGCTTTCATTTATAACGAGCCTCTTCTGAAATTCTCCCACTGCTGCTGCAGCTGCGGTGGAGGTCTTGAGGGTAGATCTGCCATCTGCATTACAAGGCAGTGGTCTCATCAGGGCTAGACAGCAAGGTGGTAAATTTGTACTTGGGAGTAGAACTGCAGTTTCAGGAGCTGTTTTGTGCAGGCAAGGCAGAGCCATAACAGAGCCTGAGTGTGAGTGAGCTCTCATTTTACAATTTAATATAAGAATGAATTATCTGACATGAGGTTATCACATATCTGCAAAGCCAGTAAGGTCAGCTGCATATAATGGATTTATCTCTCCTTAAGGTGCAGTGCTGAATAGGTGTTGTACTCTCCTTTGAATATACATGTGCCTATATGTGAGAGTTTATCTGTAAGCTGCTTGCTTTCTGTTCAGCTCTCAAACAGGATGAGTAAAGAGTAATAGAAAATGGATCAGGGAGAGATGGGGAGAGGCCATATCTTAGGCCTCACAGCCAGGAAGGCTCATGACTCACATGATAAGAACAGTCTTACTGTGTCAGCCTGGAGATGTATAGAGATCTGCTGCTGCCATGGTCACGGGCAGGTGGCTACAGAGCAGCAGGACACCAGGGTCTGTGGACAGCTGTGTTTGGAGGTACTGTCCCCTCTTCCAGCCTGCTGTAATCAGGGTATCTTTGTGCTTAACGAAACACCAGGTTTTAAGCCCTTTGCCAAGGGTCACACTCTGACCCCACACAGCAGATGCAGTGAGCTTTCTGAACATGTGGCATGATGCACAGCTCTGCTTTCCTGATGAGATGGAAGAACAGCGTTGAGTAACTCTAGCCCTGTGAAGGTCCTGGTCGGCACTGATAGAGGCATGTCCACTACTCCAGTCTTGTCTTGCAGAGCAGGGTTGAGCATCTTGAATGAGCCCCTCCACCGTTACCTGCATTTTGGATGCACTTTGCCTGAGACTGTAACACACATCAACCCTTAGTGAGTGAAGCAAGTTGACCTCTTCCTAACCGTTCTGTTCCTCTCACTCATCTGCTGCCCCGTGGAGCTGGTAGCCACAATACTTTCCTGCAAATTCACAACAGAGATCTAGGTCATTGGCAATTCTAAATACGTGTTGCTTGAGAAATTAGAAGGCTGATGTCAACTAGTTTACCTGGGTACTCTCAAGAATCCCATCAGCACTATCAGGTCCTTTCACTGGCAGGAGGTGGTCCATGTAGGGCAAAAAAAAAGCAAATAGGAGAAGACAGTATGAGCAGAATTCACTCTGGAAATGCTGATATCTATTAACTACTCCATTGCTCTTCTCAATGAATAAGTACACCAGAATTATTACTTTATTTCATAAATGAAATCTAAAAAAAAGAACGTATGAAATAAAAACTCCCAGAGGTGGCTACTCTGCAGTGTCCTTTGCAACCTATCCTGGTACTTAATTATAATTTTCATTAAAAAAGGTTTTTGAGAAGCTTAAACTAAATATCCCCATCACAGGCTATTATTTCTTGTCCCAGAAGCAGCAGGCATAGAAAACAAACTACTGCTTTCCTTTTAATCAGGCAGCTTTTTACATAATTCAGGACTGTTAACCATCTGACCTCTTGAACCTGTCTTGCTTAGCTTAATCATCTCTAATTCTTTTCTCACTGGATGCTCATTAAATTTCTCCCCATATTTGTTTACATCCTCTGTTTTTGGTTGCTCTAGTTGTTTCTAAGTTTGATGCCCAAAACCAAAGAATCCCAGAGGAAGCCTTACCACTGCAGAGCACACTGGATATACTTATTGCAGATTATCATAGCACGAGGTAAATGACTCACAAAACAAAGCAAATACATGTCTTGAATATGTTAATTGCATTGCACTGCTATTATTCTAGGCCTCAAGATCATCAGCTTTCCTGCTCTGTGGAACTTAACCATTGACAGTACATTGACCAGCTGGGTGTCTAATGCAAATTTCCTTGCTGCAGTTCCTCTTTTATTGATAGACTCCTGTGGGTAACAAGATGGTACTCTACAGAAATCCATTGCTCCAACAGTAGCAGAAATCAGTGTTTGGAAGTAGGAATATAAGAGTTGTGCATCCAGTACAACTTTTTGTTTTTTACTCAGTCATGGATTCTGCATCCATATTCCATTATTTTTACTCTTCTCCATCCCTTCAGTGTTTCTCTTAATTTTTCTACTGCTGTGTTAGATGCTTTAATAAAGTCCAACTGGATTGGATTTTCTCAACTTTTATTTCTAGAAATGCTACCAAACAAAACCTGAATCTATTATTGCTAGGTCTGTTCTGCTTTTAATTTAACTTTCCATTTATTTCCTTTGTAATAGATTTAAAATCATCTTATACTACCAGATTCTGACTAATGAGTTTCTAGTTATGCACAGGATTTTCCATCTCTCCACTTATTCCCCTAGTTTTGTTGTTCTCCAGACACATGGATTTGACACATACACTAACAGCCAAATACCAGATTTGGAATTGCTCATACTGAATTTCCTTCATTGGAAATTACTCTCTTTCTTCAGATTGGTCTCATCAAGACTTTGGATGTTTTTTATCTGCCTTGGATACAGTAATTGCAATTCTCTCATGCCCTCCTTCTTCTATAGCCTTGTCACTTAAATTTAAGGAAAAGGAGGGCTAACTACCTCTTTTAGACTCGTACTTGGAACCTACCTTGCCTCTTCCCTTGTCATTCTGTATTATCTATATGCCTACAGAACCTTTTCAGTTCGATTTTTTGAAAAGCCTTATTCAGATTGACTTTTATTGAGTTTTATTTTCCCCTTACATTTTCAGATCTCAGTTATATTTTGCTGGTTGCTTACCTTTGTTGTCTTTCTACTACATACCTTCTCTGTTGAGTTTTTTATCCAGTTGAGTAACAACCTTATTCCTACAAGTCTTTCTTTTCCTTCTTTATGGACTCACATTACAGACACTTCTGAAGGAACTTTTAAGCCTCATACACATTCACATCACTAAATTGTTCACTCTAATTAATAAAGAACACTGTGACCAGAATTCTGACCACTTTATTTTTTATTATTTTATCTATTTATTATTTATTCACTGAGGTAGTTTTTCTCCCTCACTGCTTCAGGCACTTTCGCCTCACTGGCAGTAGTCTTCTGCAGGGATGCATATCCTCTTATTTTAATAATACTTCATATACCATTTTCTGCCTCACAATGTGAGCCCTGTTCCATTGTAGTAAACTGGAATGCTGCATACATTTCTGGTGTCCCCATCATAAGAAGGACATGGAACTGCTGGAACAAGTCCAGAGGAGGGCCATGAGGATGGTAAGGGGACTTTGGTACCTCCCAAATGAAGACAGGCTGAGAAAATTGGGGCTGTTATGTGTGGAGACCCCATAGCAGCCTTCCAGTACCTGAAGGGGGCTTACAAGGATGCTGGAGAGGGAGAAGTTTTTAACTACACTTGAATCACTGCTATCGTACACTTATTTTCTAGTTACCCCAGCAGGAAAATGAATTCCCTGAACTGAATGTAATAAGTTATTTTGACATTAAACTTACAACCCTCTGCTGAGGTTTCTTTTGGCACAAAAAATACCCAGGCCCAGACCATAATGCTCGCGTCAATGTTGCAGTTAATACAAGGCTGGTTCCTGTTAGAATTTGGCATAATGAACAAATGGCATAATGAACAAATTCTGCAGATCAGGATCTTCATCAGGGACTGTAGCAATAGGACAAGAGGTAGTGGGTTCAAACTTAAGGAAGATTAGGTTATATATAATAAGAAGTTATTCACTGTGTGAGTGGTGAGGCACTGGAACAGGTTTCCCAAGGAAGCTGTGAATGCTCCATCCCTGGAAGTGCTCAAGACTGGATTGGACAGAGCCTTGAGTAACCTGGTCTAGTGAGAGGTGTCCATGCCCATGGCAGGGTGATTAGAACTACAGGACCTTAATGTCCTTTCCAACCTTAACCATTCTGTGAATCCAACATGAAAGCATCAGATTTGTTGAGGCCTTTCCCTCTGTCAATTTTATACTTATTTTTAAGTCAGTCTGCACAAATCAGATGGTTTTCTATATTTTTTCCTTTTCTTTTCTTAACTTCCAAACCCTTAACTCCCAGCACATGGTGGGTACTAATAGCTATTAGATACTGTAAATCACGCAGTCCACTCACTCACTCCCCCCTCTTTCTCCCCCCCTCCCCCCACTTTGGGGAGGAATGGGGGGAAGAATCGAAAGAATGAAACTCCCATGGGTTGTGATAAGAACAGTCCAGTAACTAAGGTATAACACAAACTACTGCTGCTACCACCAATAATAATAATGACCAGGGAAATACAAGGGAAGAGGATACAACTGCGCACCACCCGACGACTGAGCCGTGAACTGAACTCTTTCAGGTTCCTTCCCCCAGTTTTTCCACCCTGGGTATGATGCACTGTGGTATGGAATACCTCTTTGGTCAGTTTGGGTCAAGTGTCCTGTTTCTGCTTCCTCCTGGCTTCCCCTCCTCCCTGGCAGAACATGAGACTCAGAAAGTCCTTGGTCAGACCAAAACATTCTAAGCTGTAACTATAAACATTGGTGTTATCAGTGCTGTTCCCAGGCCGAAAGTCAAAAATACATCACTGCACCAGCTACTGTGAAGGGGAAAAATGACTGCTGCTGCTGAACCCATGACATGCACTCCATGGTAAACTACACATTTCAGATCAGGATTAAAAATTGTTACTTCTTGATATTGGAGAAAGAAGTTACAATATTGACTGGCTACATAGTATGCTGTAATTAGGAAGATCGTTGGGTTGTCCCTGGGGAAAACAGTGTGTCCACACTGGTGAATTATCCTTGCAGGCTGTAGGCTGTCACTGTGCAGAGACACATCAGCCCCAGGAAGATTCATCAGAGTGAAAATTACAGTGACAATGGCGCATCCTTGGAGCTGCTGTGATTTGACTCTGCTAGAGAGGGTGTTCCGAGAGCAAGTGACAGAAATTAATTGTTTCCTGTGAAATACTCTTACTTTAGTCCCTGTGCCAGCAGAAATCCAAAGTGATTTATGACTTCCACGAAGAGGTTCTTCCGTGTGGGTGCAGGGAGCAGTTGGTTGCCTGGGCAGGAGCTCCCCTTTCCTCTGCATCCTCTCCTCTCCCTCTGAAGGGGAACTGAGATAAGCTGGATGATGAATTCTGTCAGCTATGCAGACCCAATGGGCTGGGGATATTCTGATACTTCCTAGAGGTCCCCCAGCTTGGCAGCCAGGGAAAGTCAGTAAGGGTGTCCCAAGGAAGAACTGAACCCCAGTCATAGAGCAAGAGGAGCAATGGAACATCCTGGCCAGAAGCACAGAGGTTTGGAAGGACTCTGCATTTGGGCAGGTAGAGAAACAGGAGAGGGTAGAGTTAAATGGTGACCCTGCCATGTGCCTAGATGTCAGGTTTGGGGGATTCTTGGGTGTGCAAGGTTGAGTCTAATGGTGGTGAGCTCTTGCTGCTACAGTTTAATTTGCAGGAAAAAAACAGGTGTAGCTAATTAGTTATGTTCAGGATGTGGGGGTTGGGAGGCGACAAAAAAGTGAATGGGACAGGACTGGACAGGGAAGAGACCAAATTTTGACTGAGAAAGATATGAAAAAACCCTGTTCTTCAAAGTCTGAGATGTACCTGTTTGTCTACCTGCACTGCTTGGTTACTGGAAGCTAGCCCAAGGGTGCATTATTATGCTGTGCTCCAAAAGCAATCTTTCTTGGGATTCTGAGCCTAAGAGCTTCTTTCTAACAGTATCAGGTAGTTTAATAAGAGCTATTATTTCTTTCTACAAACCTTGCCTCCCATCTATCTCTAGGCCATCAGTGCCACAGTATACCCTCTTCTCTTCTTCTATTCCATCACAGTAAATCATGTAAATAAAGGAATTCCTCTGTGCTTCATCCAGTAACAGCCTAACTGTATACCGTGCTGCTAACCCTTATGAAAGCAATCAATACTGCCTTGGGAATTTGCCACTATTTTATTTCCAACAGCTTAATGTGAACTGTGCAATCAAATTCACTCCCACAAATATCCTTTGAGGTCCTGTCATTAAACAGCGAAGTAAGGTAGCATAATTTCTGGCAGGTTCTATTTCTATCAGGATGGCTGCTCCCTGTACACAAGTGTTGAGGTGACAAATACCTTGTAAAAGCCTGAAGCAGTTTAGATGGGTTACATACTCAAAGGAGTATTTAATATTTTATTACTGTAGGGTTTTATTAGACTGAACTCAAGTTCATTCTCGGTGTTCAGGAGGCAGGCTTCCTCAGACATGGAATATCAATATGAGTTTGGCAGTTTTGTCAGGCTGTGAAATTCAGGCATGCTGAGGAAGATGATGGAAAATAAATATTAGTTCTTTTCAATTCAGCTGTTGGTCAAGAATTGCCTCTAAGCTAGAGTTAGAGGTCAAGGCCCAAGTACAATGCCTGTTATATGTCAGGGGGTAGTCCTTCTCTAAGTTACGCTGAGTGGATATTCATAGAATCATAGAATCATAGAATAGTTAGGGGTGGAAAGGACCTCAAGATCATCTAGTTCCAACCCCCCTGCAATGGGCAAGGACACCTCACACTAAACCATGCCATCCAAGGCTCTGTCCAGCCCGGCCTTGAACACCACCAGTGATGGAGCATTTACAACTTCCCTGGGCAACCCATTCCAGTGCCTCACCACCCTTACAGTAAAGAATTTCTTCCTCAGATCTAATCTAAATCTAAACTTCCCCTGTTTAAGTATGAACCCGTTATCCCTTTGTCGTGGTTTGAGGCCCCTCAAACAGTTCTGCTCACTCCACCCTCTTTCTTCCCCAGTCCCGGGGAAATGGGAAGGAGAATCAAAAGAATGCAACTCCCAAAAGTTGAGATAAGAACAGTTTAGTAACTAAGGTATAACATAAATCACTACTGCTACCACCAATAATAATAGAGAAAATGCAAGGAAAGAGAATACAACAGATCTTCACCTAATACCTAGCCACGCCATGCAGTGCCCCCCTGATCACCTGATACCAAGCTCGATTACACAGTGCACCCCATCACCTCATACCAAATCCCAGCCATGCCGTGCACACCCCCTCCTGCACCACCATCTTTTTCTGGTCTCCCTCTTCGTCTCTACATCCCGGACATGACGTGCTATGGTATGGAATATCTCTTTGGTCAGTTTGGATCAGGTGCCCTGTCTCTGCTTCCACTCGGCTTCTTCCAGGCTCCCCTCCTCCCTGGCAGAGCATGAAACTCAGAAAGTCCTTGGCCAGCCTAAACATTCCAAGCCACAACTATAAACACTGGTGTTATCAGCACTGTTCCCAAGCCTAAAATCCAAAACACAGCGCTCACCAGCTACTACTTAAAGAAAAATGACTGCTGCTGCTGAACCCATGACACCCTTGTCCTATCACTACAATCCCTCATGAAAAGTCCCTCCCCAGCATCCCTATAAGCTCCTTTCAGATATTGGAAGGCTGCTATAAGGTCTCCATGCAGCCTTCTCTTCTCCAGGCGGAACAGCCCCAACTCTATCATCCTATCTTCATATTCCTCTCACTCTGAAATGTGCCATGCTTGAAGAGAGGGGGTAGATGTGCCCTCATCTTTCAACATGTGTGCAGTCAGCAATATTAAAATTAGCACAAATAAAAAGGTCTTTTTTGGCTTGGGTCCATTTTCTCCTGAATTAAAATAGAATTAAAGTAATCTTTCAATTCACCAGTAGGTACAAAATACAGTAGTCAATCAAAATATGGTAGAAAGTAGTGGAACCATTAACTTGACTATAATTTCATTGACCAGACCTTATAAGTAGTCGAAGAGGTTAACCCTGCATGTAATGAATGGAATGGTGGAAGCCCCAGGCAGGGTGGAACTCACACTATTCACATGTTTCCAAAAAAATGATCTACAGACAATTACAGAAGTATTTGTTGTAAGCTTAAAACTAATTTTACATGTAGAGGATGATCTAGGTCTCATGGCAACACCTCTGCCCAAGGAGACAGGATGCCTTCTGGATTTCCCATTGCCAGACTCTGCAGGTGCTTAGGCAGCTTTCAACCATACTGGATATCTGCAGCCTAGGGAGGTAAAGTAGCTTCACTGTAGCTATAAGTGATCACTAATTTAAAGCATGATTTTGATAAATATGCATATTCACCTGTTCAAAAAATGTTACTGAATGTTATGTTTAGCTCATTAGCCTGTAGCATAACAAACCTGCCTATTCTTGAACTGAGCTCCTAATGAACTGTGTATGCTATATTTATGCATTTGTACAACTGTGGATTACAAGAATACAACAAGATTAAAGACTATTTGTGTATACATAAGTGCATGTGCGTGCATGAGCACTCTAAAATTCAATATACATAGAAGATATACAAAAAGGAATGATATCTGCTTTCTGGGAGTCAATTAAATGTTTGCATTATTGACACCTATAATTAATTATTCATTAGGGATCATTTACAGGTTCTGTTAATCGTGTGGACTACTTCCTCCTCTTCAAAGGGTATTTTAAAAACTAGGGAGGAACTAAAAGATACTTCCCCAGGAAAAGATTCAAATGAAGATCTTGATTTTAAGGGAAGAGAAAATGTAAATGTGAATGGAAACGCATGGAGAGATTAGGTGTAAAGGGTACGTGCTTCCTCAGTTGCCTATTTCCCTCTTTGGAGGCAAATTTTGGGTGGACATGTTTGTGTAAGAATTGGTATTCTTATCTTGAGGCAGGTAAGCATCCTAATAGCGTAACGTATGGATAATACGCAGAATGAGGGGACTTCTAAAGTCTAGTCAGGTGTGAGTTTTCCTTTTGTTCCTTCGTACCTGACACCAAAGCCATTGTATCTGGTATGCCCACCATGTAAGCATGTATTTAATTTTTTCTTTAAGAGTTGTCTACTGTTCAGAGTGATTTTTGAAGTAAGCACTAAGTAAGTCAACTAAGCACTTCATTCTGAGAGGTGAGGTGGGCCTTTAAATGGAGGTACAGTTCTTTAAGGTAGACAAGGATGTAAGCTTCCTCCAAGCTGATTCAAGCACAGGACTTTTCTGTAAAAGATAATTCTTCCAGAAATTAGCAATGCCAGAGACTCATTGGCGTTTAAGAGGCTGATGAGATTTTCCAGTCCTCATGAACTCCCAAAGCATTGGTACTATTTTTTGACTTTTTTAATAAACCTACCTCCTGCAACTCATTTTCATCTCTGAAATTTATGTTTAGGTTTCAAATCTGCCATTTACTGGTTTTCTTTTCCTGCTTCCTTCTCCCTAGGTTTCAATAACAAGAACATCCTGCCACTGGGCCATACATGCTGCAGTATAGCTTGGGTGTTCCTCTCTTATGCCTACACGTACACTGAATGTCATTCACCATAGGTACTACTTCAGAATGAAGATCAAAAAATCACTCAACCATTTAGCACTCCCTGGAAATATTGTTACACAATCAGCATATGATGCATTTTAATAGCATTTCTGTGAGCAGTTTATCTGCTAGAAAAACTATGCCCTGACTGTCACAAAGTGTAATTTTATGCATGACCTCAATGGCTGAACCTCCCAGAGACATGTGAGAAAAAATTACTTCAGAGCAATCCTGCTAGATAAGGTAGTCAGATAAACAGATTCAGAGCATTAGGCATGTTCTGTTCTCCAGCTGTGTTTACCTTCAAGAGCTGGTTGCCTTAAAATGTTGCACAGTTTTTCTGTTGAAAAAACAACATTCAAGTGCTAGTTTTGAAAGCGCTTTTCCATAATAAATTGATTTCTCTTTTTCAAGTTAAAATAACAAATCAAAAAACAGTTTTGAGAATTCAGAGGTAAAAGTGCCCTATAGGATCAATGGAGGCTGTGCTCAGGCTAAATAGTGCAGGTTTTGTATGCAGTTGTCTTATAAAGGAGTAGACTCCTGCCCCAGAAAGTTTCTTTCAGGCAGGTAATCATCTGTGACTTCTGATTTCATCTCTACCACCTCCTTCTTCGTGGTATCAAGCAAAGTCCCTTTACTTTTCTACATCATGGGATACTTTTTTATGCCTGCGGAAAAGTGATGGAGTATTCGTCTCCCTATAAGAACAAATCAAATAATGTATTTAGTTTTTAAAGGTTACATTTTGCATCTTAGCTGAAGACAGTTTTATTCTCCAGATTCCTGCTGGAAGGCTCAAAGGCAAAAATGAATTGCCTAGATGCCTTGGGAGTATTTTCCACATGGGTATTTAACATTATACCATAACTTGCATTATCTTGCACACCTTCCTTAGAGTTAGTAACTGCAGGAAGGAGGAGATTTTGTGGGTTGTGAGTGGTTTAGGTGTGCAATTAATTTTTCATGGACTTTAGCTTTTGCTTTGAACATGTGGTGAAGCCACCTAAGGCTGTAACTAAATTAATACTGTCACAGGAAATGTCTGATATTTCCAAACACACAATCCCACAACACCACAACCCACAGGCAATTGAAGAGCATGTCGTTCTTCCACAGCACTTCTACAGGTCTTTTTGGCCTTTGGGTGTCAAAGCTTTTTTATTTTACTAACCCACATTGGTTCAAAGAGCTAAAGTAACCAGAAACACATCCATTTCAACAACATCCCAGAGTTGTCATCATATAGTGATATCTCAAAGTAGGGAGAAGGAAGTACAAAAGCAATATAGCAGTCATTCCTAACTTGCCCAAGGCGAATCAGTCTTTTGCATGCATTTTTGTCCAGGCTTGTAGTGATCTGTGCAGTCTGAGAGACATGCCTGTGGGAGGGATCTCTGACTTATTTCAAGCTGCATTGTACACTGAAAGAAAACCTCATCCTTTTTATATTAGACAATTGCCCCCAACCCTTCCTGATGTTACCTGGAGAAGACTATTAGTATGGAACATAATGAGAACACTATCCTTCTAATCGGAAGAGAGCCTCATAGGGGATTGTTTCCTAACAGTGACCTTACTTGTGGATTCAAAAGCAGAAGCTATGAAACTCTGCCAGCCATTTTCTTTGTCATCCTTGTGAATTATGCAGCAGGTAAAGCTTTGATGTTGATTGGAATACTTGACTTTCTTGTACCTGTCTAATGTCATGATTATACTTGCGTATTTGATCAAAATGAGGAATGTACATTAAAGAGCTACACCAAGTACCTCCTAGCTTGATTAAAAAAAAGAGTCAGATATTTCTGCAGGGCTGTAGCACTTAAAAAGTAAGCCCCACTCCACGTTCAAATTTGGCTTTTGTCATAAGAACAACTGTAATGGACTATTTTACATAATATTTTAGCAGATGGAAGTTCAGTCTTTCGTTCGAAATTTCAACGTAGCTGCAAACTTACAGCTAAGCAATTATTGTCACTGCAATTAGGTACCTTTAATTGAATCTCTGACAATTATAGCAGCACTACAGAAACACTATGAGAAGCAGTAAAATCAACTATGACACATCCCTCCTAGTTTCCCATTGGATGGAAACTTGTTAGGCTTGATGGGTAGGCGCTGTAGTCAGAGGGGATTTAAAAGCAAATAAATATCAGGTCCTTCTAGCCAGTCAGAAATGGATTTCCACCTATATGAACCTCAGGCTGGAGCAAGCTGCTTTTAAAGAACCCGAAGGACCACCCATATGAGGAAACTACTGGAGAAAATATTTCCTTTCACACTTCATATTTCTTCTATAAAAAAGTGATTTTGGAAGACTTCTTGGGCCACCTTGCTTGAGGTGTCTTTTACAGAAGAAGCATGGCTTACTTTGTGTTACAAATCACTGCTCTAATACTTGGAGGTATCGGCATGATTGGGACTTTGGCAGCCACATTTATGCCGCAGTGGAGAGTTTCTGCCCACATTAATGGAAATATTGTGGTGTTTGAAACCATCTGGGAAGGACTGTGGATGGCCTGCGCCAGTCAACTGGGCATCAGGCTGCAGTGCAAATTCTATGACTCTATCCTGGCTCTTTCCCCACCCTTGGAGGCATTCAGAGCCCTCATGTGCACTGCAGTGGTCCTGTCAATCATTTCGTTTTTGTTGGCCATTGTTGGTGTGAAGTACACTCGCAGGAACAAGGGCATCAGTATCTTCATATTGGCAGCTGGACTTTCCTTCCTACTGACGGGTATCCTTGTTCTAATCCCCGTGTCCTGGAGTGCAGGTAGCATCATTCGCGACTTCTATGATCCAAAAGTCCCTACACCACTGAAACGAGACCTAGGAGCTGCTCTATATGTGGGGTGGGTGAGCAGTGCACTTCTCATCATTGCGGGAGCAATGTACTCTATCTTCTGGTGCTGGGCTGATACATCCTTAAAATCCAAGTATCCATCACTTTCCTGTCACAGCCTGCGCAAACCTAACTTTTCAGGAGGGCCATCCCCAAGTGTGCATGCCTATGTGTAGTTGCTACATGTGATCTTTCTGCTTAGTATGTCAATATGTGCTGATTAACTTTAGAGTCTAATTAAACTGTGAATCTGTAATGGAGGGGCAATTTAGTTCATTTGCTATTTACTATTGCCATACATATCTGCTCTCTGCCATGAATACAGGATATGTTATTGCATGGGCATTATGTTAGAGCACAGCCAGAAGAAAAATCTTACCATTTTATGGGAATGAAGAATGACATGGAAGCAGAGACAGCCAGCAGTCTCTCAGAGAAGACAAACAACATATGGTTGGACTGGAAGGCAGGCAGCTGCTGTGCAGTAACACCATTGCCCTCCCCTAAACCCATGATGTGTAAAGACAGCAGTGCATTTTACACTAAGGTAAAGTTTTCATAAGGACTGCTTTAGGACAGTAGTGAGTAGAATGGAGTTGGCAGCATGGCTGAAGCAGCTGCCGAATGAATGGAGAAGCTGCCAGCTAACTTCCAATATCGGCACACATATGATCATGCTTTCCCATGAGAGGCCTCTGTTATTGACTATGGATTTCATTGATGCTTTTGGAGTTGATGTATCCTTGTAATTTCTTCTGCAGGGCACAGAATCTAGCTCATGAAATAATAAAATTTTCAATCACTTCTCCGGATTTTGCCATGAATGTGTTATCTTCCCGTAGCTTGTGTTCTCTCATTTTTTATGGTTTCTCCTCTTCTATGAGTAGCATCTACTCTTCTATAAAATTCAGAATAGACCATCTGTCTTTATGCACATTAAAGAACTGTGCTAATGTAAAGCATAATTAAACAAGCCAGGTAATGTGATTGTGTAGTCTCCACTTGCCCATTGGAGGATCGAGTGTTCTTGCTTGTATCTTCCATCACACCCACAAAAGCCAAGTCCTGGTATTGCTCTGGCTACTTCATGTTCGCAAGACTTATTTGAATATGTAGACTGAGCAGCGTGATGTCTGTCTATTCACTATGCAGAATTCAATCGTGTTTGCAGCCATGCATTTGTTTTTTCACAGCTGAAGACTTGGAACCTGCTTTTAACAGTGTGCATGTCACAACTTGCAACCTGCTTTTAACAGTGTGCATGTCACAACTTGCAACCTGCTTTTAACAGTGTGCATGTCACAACATTGATAAGTGAGCAAAGAAGAGCGAATTCAGAACGCTTTTTTTCTGGTTCTTTGCACAGTAGTAATGGATAGTAGAATTTCACTGATAATTTCATGACATAGATGCACAGTTTGATCCTTTTTTGTGCCTGTGACTAGTATCTTTAAAAAAAGGGGTGTAATGACTTGTTGAACAGACCCTCTATATGTTCATTTCACTGTTCAGTTGGAAGCAGAACATGAAAAGGTGCATTTAGTTAAATAAACTTTTGATTAACTTGGCTTCAGATGAACTTAAATGAGATAGTGCTGTTGAACACAGATATTCATTACATATATTAACTAATGTGCATTTTCATTTAAGACAAACAGCTTAGATCTTTTAATGGGAATCTTCTAGTCACCATAAAACGGTTTACTGTATTCTGCTCGTCACTTGAGCAGTCAAATCAGCACTTACTAGTTCCAGGTAAGCCTTTAAAAGAACATTTTTAAGTAGAATTTCAAGTACTAAAACATGTGTTTTCTAAGTCTGTCACAGCAGGTGTCCTTGGGTCAGACAGCTCATTTCAGTGGAGTCATTCCGTTGACTTTGTCTATAATTTATACTACTCTGAGGACCTCCTCCTATTATTTTATTATATTTATGTCTTATAATATGTATTTTGTTTAATAAGGAACTATTTGGTCAGAATTGCACCTTTTAGGTTCATTTAGCTATGACATTTGTGTTTAACAAAGCAGACGAAGATATTTGCAATGCAATTTTTTTACGTATTTCTATGTAAGTAATGGATTTAAATGCTGACATATTCAGTGTAATGCAACTTTATGCAGATTTAAGTGCTTAAGAAGTAATTAAGTACAGTTTTCTATGAAAATAATTAAAGGATCTGGAATGCCTTCACTATCAATGAGTTCATCTAGGAATCAAATTTGAACTGGGTGTGCCTTTTGCACTAGTAACTTTATTTTCAAAGAGTTGGAAGATATATTTGCTTTATTTGAACATTTAACATGAATTTCAAAGACCTAAGCTTTTTACAGCTAGCATGTACACCTGATGGCTGCATTTTGTTCCACTTCTCTCTTCAGCAGTTGATCAAAAGAGGAGTTGAAGCAAAATCTCTAAGCCCAGTCAACTTTGTGCTTGCATGTGGGTTTGGAGTCTGTCTGTGATTCAAGTGTAAAGAATCATAGAATCATAGAATGGATTGGGTTGGAAGGGACCTTCGAAGGTTTGGTCTAAGCCCCCTGCAATGAGCAAGGGCATCATCTAGACCAGGGTGCTCAGAACCACATCCACCCTGGACTTGAATGTGTCCAAGAATGGCATGTCTACCACCTCTCTGGGCAACTTTTTCCAGTATTTTACCATGTTTATTGTAAAAAAATTCTTCCTCATGTCCAGCCTGAATGTCTGCTCTTTTAGATTAAAACCATCACCGCTCATCCTGTCGTGACAGGTGCTGGTGAAAAGTCTCTCCCCATCTTTCTGATATGAACCTTTTAAGTACTGAAATGCCTCATCTCCCTGGATTCTTCTTTTCTCCAGGCTGACAATCCCAGTTCTCTCAGCCTTTCCTCAAAGGAGAGATATAGCTATGCTGAACTGCTCTCGGGATGTCTGGGATTTTATTGGCACAAACGTCAATTTCTGATGATGTGATTTAGCACTTCAGGCTCACCCAAATATGTTTGAGTCTGTGACACTAAAATTTGTGAATTAGATGCAGGAACAAATTTCTCATGAGAAGATAACCTGCAAGAGTGTGATTAACCTTCTTCCTTTAAACAGAACAGAACAATTATTGTAGATTCTGGTGAAGAAAACCCCCTGAAGATGACTGCTAGATATTTTACCTGTACATGTGAGGAACGCATGTGGCTGAGTAAACTGTATGGGTGCATTTGTGTCTGCTAAGGGAGACAGAGTTTTTTCTTCTTTTTTGCCTATTCAAAAGCTGTGATGCTCAGAACTGACTAGTTGGAAGCTGCAGTTTGGAGGTGTAAGTAAAAAAATGAAGGTTTAAGGGCTTCAATGAAAAACTGCAGTTGAACTTTGAAAATAAACTGCTGCTCATGAGTTTTCTGTGGGTAACAGGAAGAGCTCATTTTGAGGGGAGTGATGGAGGAGCTTATGCAGATCTTTACTAGCCAAGGCTACACCTTCTACCTGCAGTATGTTACTGCAGGAGAGTCCCTGTCCCACCTGGAGTATATGCACACAGACCTGTTTCAGGTTACTCCAACTGTCTGAGACTACTCCTGGAACTTATTTAGATGGTTTGGCATGACCTTCCTGAGTGAGACAAGTGAGGAGAGGATGATAAAAAACATGTGTGATGCAGCAAAGACACTTGGGGGAAGGGAAACCCCTACACACACTATGTGATGGACGACCAAGAGGAAGCAGGGTGTACATAATTGCTACTTACTGTACTTTTCTCTCAGAAGAAAAGGCCTGATGTGGGTGTCACCTAGTGTGGGTGAGCCAGGGATTACTAGAACATTGTGTCGGTTTTTCATGTGCTGAAGCTCAGTTTTTATTGAGGAGTGAAGGCTGTAAACTTGCTTTAGTGATGCTATGTTCACATACCTTGAGGTACAACTACCAGGAAATTCAGTCCTGCTGTATTTGTTAACAGAAACTGATTAAATATTGTAGTTAAATATCCAGTTTAATATCCTGATATTATCATATACTTCAATATTTTGTACTTGCAGGGCAAAATGACTTCGGAAATAAATGTGAATAGCTGAGATTTTGCTGTGTATGTGAAATAAATGTTCAAACCCTTCAGTTTGTTTTGGGTTATGATTGTATCACTGTTTCTTTTTTATATTAAAATGAATGAATGCCTTTCCCCATTGGCAGGGAAAAACAGCTTCAGTATTTTTATAATGTTCTTTTCTGATTCAGTCTTTGTTTTTACATTATGCTTTGGGCTTTGCTAGATAATAAACAAAGTAGGTCTTATTTCTTGGGAAATAAAATACACAAAACTGATTCAGTGCTGACTTCCAAGATTTGCATATAAGAAGTTTCCTGAAGCAAATCAATATTTCAAAAGCTGGTCCCAAAATATATATTAATCTCTGAGATGAAAAGAAAAGATCCCATAGCAAATGATCCACCACTAAGATGCAGTCAAGGGAATATATTTATGGCAAAAATTATAGCTTAGCGAAACATTTCATTATAACAGAAAGAGGAATCAGACAGATTTTGAGACAAAAAAATTAATTCAGTTATCAGTCATGATATGCAGATACAAAGGTCTGTGTAAGGGACATTAAGACTAAATGAATTTATGGTAAAGATGTTACAGGTTTCCTGCAAATCAGTGTGAGGACTCATAAAATCAGAAATGAGAGCTTGATTGTGTCCTTCTGACTGTAACCATCCTTTTGAAAAAGGATCAAGGGGTCTTTTCAGGGGAGTTCTATGTCATCTTTGAATACTGGGGCAGAGCTGACCCACCAAATAAACTATTCCTTTCCTTTGTGTGTGGTATGGAAATGCTCTCTGACTTATACAGTTGCTTTCCCAGTTGAGTCTCGGAGTCTGAGACCAACTTGACATTTTTTGATTACTTCAGAAAACAAAGAGCAAAAGAAAACAAGAAATACCCCGATAAGGGTAGGACATTTTCAGCTGAAAAGGTCTGTGTCAGTGCTTCTTGTGTTCAGTTGCCACTCATAGGAAATGTTCCAGCTGTCAGTGAGGGCGAACAAAAATATTCAAAAGCACAAAGGTTTTGTTTTTAGCAACAAGGAACAGAACCGGCAAGAGAAAGGTTTGTGATGGCAGTATTAACAAGTCATGTACACCCGCAGAGTCTGCATCAGAGTTTGTTCAATTCCAGAGATCAGAATGGACTGGAAGCACTGTCCAGTGCAACTGGTGCAGTTGGTTTATATATAATATAACCAACTGCATTATTTTTAAAGCAGTTAGAGGGAAAAGAGAAAACACTACATGGAACTCAGTTGTCTGTTCCCGAAAAAGAGTAGAAAACCAAAGGTTACTTGAGATTCTCATCCCTGCACTTCCAGCCCTTTAAAATGAGTGAGTTGATTTTACCATTAAGCTTTTTATTCTTTTTTGTAGTCATTTGCTTCATTCAAAGCCTCCAAAAAGGCTTTTCACCTTAATATGTCATCACCTCAGTACTGTGAAATTCTGAGGCATTATAGAACGTTACCATGCTTTTACTTTCTGTTACCAGCTAGTTCAGGTAGTGAGCCCACCAGCATGTGTGTGCTGGTGCAGACTGTATCAAAGTGAAATAGCTCTTCAAAGCACCTCCTTGATGTGAGCCCTGCATACCAGGACAGATCTTGCTGGTAAGATAAGTTTTAAGAAGTGCAATTTTAATCAAGGATTCTGGATCTGTGTGTTATCCAGGAATGTTCTCTGCAGAGTTTTAATGATTGCTGCAGTGACAAAAGAAGCAAAGCTAGAGAATCTGGATGCAGCTCTCTGCTCTGAAGAGGGAACTGGCAGAATTACCCCAAGATGTTTGAACTAGTTATTGTTCATCATAATGCATGTACATTTCCCTTGCCCCCAGTAATTTCCAGGCAAACACTACCTGTGTATCAATCACTAGGGATGAATTTTGCATGCAGGTCCCTTCAGCATTCCTTTTTTTTTTTTTTTTTTTTTTTTAATTTAAACAGCTCTTCATTTAAACAACACCAGAAAGAACTCAAAGCAATGTAACTGACAAACCCAACATCTCTGTGTAAAAAAGCACTGCAAAAATAGAAGCCACAAACCCATCAACTTCTGTTCTCTGCACCGGCATCAGTCAAACTGAATAATATGTTAGGCTTGCTAAGTCTCTGCTGCCCACTTCTGCTGTGGACCTTAATCTGAGGTCTTTATCTCTGTTACTGAGAAGTAGTCCCCGATTGCCAAATAACAAAGATGATGAGTACATTAGTGTTTCAGCTTCTGTATGATGGATGGGTAACTGACAGAATGATAAGCAATGTCTATTCATTCAGAGTTTCCACTGTAATGCCAGATGGTGCTGGGAGGTAGAAAATAATCTCTAGACCCCAACAAACATTGCCTTGCATACAGTCACATTAATTCTAATTTTAGCAAAAATTGGCAACATAAAATCCACATACTGAAGAAAAGTACATTGATAACCAAGTACTTCTGGCAAGGCCAAGTTTTGCAGATTGGTCTGAGACCTGGTCTCTGACTGGCACATCGAGGACCCCACGTACAAGCTCTTCTTACACCAACCTGCCAGCTTCTGCAGCCATGCAAGGGGAAATGTGGGGAAGACCAATGCTGATGCTAGAGCTCCTGCCTGCAGCCCCAGAACTGAGGACACATGATTGCAGACTGCCTTTGCCAGGTTCTAAAGGAAGAGCACGCTCCTTTCCTCATCTGAACCTGTCCTTATCGTCTTGTTTGATCTTGGTTGGCTACCAGATGGCTACCCAGATGCCCTCATACTCTCCCTCCTCACACTCTTGCCACAGCATGGTCTCCAGCGTGGTCTCCTTAGAGGCTGTAAGGGATCCTTGTTGGGATGCCTAGAGCACCTTCTCTCCTTCTTCTCTTCCCTTGGTGCTCCTAGGGCTCTTTTTCACACATTTCCCCTCATCACTCACTGCTGGGCAGCATTTTGCCCTCTCTTATAATGACTTTCCCCAAATGCCACCGTTGTGTCTGTGAGGCTCAGCCATGAGCTGCGGTAGGTCTGCTAGGGGCAAAGCTGCAGCTGGGCTACGGGGCTGCACCAAGTCAGAGACAGCCCTGGGTGCTGGCAGCCAGACCCTATAGGGAGTGGAAGAGGTTGAAGAGCCTCTTAGTGCACTACCCTGACATTTCCTGTCCATAATACTCTAATCAGGTGCTTCGTGTTTGGGCCTGAAGACCTCTTAGAGTCCTCCTGCACTCTGGCTCAGCCACAGTCAGCCATGATGGGACCACTGAGGGCTGTTGCACATGGTGGAAGGCTTTGATGAGATGACTAGCTTACACTGTGGATGCACACATCCACTTTTCACACTCTGCCCCCTTTGTCTGCAGCGGAGGGACTGTGTGGGTTTTCGGACATTTATGCTACTGTGTTGGGACATACGTCCTCTGCAATAGAGCTTGCTCCCACTTTCCAAGTCTACTTTTGTACAAGCCTCTTCAAGCAGGAAAATGCAGTGGTTATCAAAGTAATTATCAAGAGATTGAGTTTGTGAACAACTCTATTTGCCAAGGGATGTATACAAGACAAGGAAGTGTTGGTTAACCCAGGCAATAGAAAAGCACTGACCTGCCTTGGAGTAGAGCTGCAGTGACTTCCTCTCCCTGGGCTCATCTCACCCATTACCTGGTGTGTGTGCCACCCAAATAGGTGATTGACACCCTGCAGTTTGGGAACAGACTCCTGCCAAGAGCTGATTACATGCTAATCTTTCTTTGAGTGGTACCTGTGACAAATTATCTTTCAAGAGAGACAGAGCATTCCTATGTAATGCACTGTGTAAACCCATGGTTCACCAGGCCATATGGTGCCAACACATCATTTCATACCAATGCCATTTTACATGGAAAGCCAAAACACTCCAAAAAGCTTCCAGGGTAAAGTAAATATATATCGATGTGAGACTTCAGAGATAAATATTCAAGCTGTTTTAGTAGACTCATGAGTCAAAAGTAACAAGGGTAATGTTCAAAGTTTATTGAAACCAATGGAAAGCTTCCTGTTATGACCAATAAATCTTTTAACCATCAGACATGACAGCATTAGTTATAGTTATTCGGGATTAGCTGCCAGTGGTCCTGGAGATATTTGTTCAGTTGCTCAGAGTTTCAAATAAGGATGGGTAACACCCTACAACTACCTGCTGAAATTCAGTGTGGGGTATTATTTCTCCTTCAGCATTTCTGGAACAACCCTCCCAACTCCTGATGCATGCACATATGCTTGCATAGAGTAACAGAGCCATGACAGCAGTGTACACTGAAACTATTTTCCATAATTTAAAAAGTGGTTTTAGGTTACACAATCTGTTTTATCATTGGTAGACTGAACGTTGCTAAACAAGAAGATTTTCTGAAGATTAGATGGACCTAATCAAGCACAGTTTACTCATTCTGTATTTGCTTCTCTAATTAGCAGCTGAAAATCCACCCTCCCTCTATGATACATTTTGGGATTTTTTTTTTGACTATTTGTCCTGTCAGCAAGGGAGTTTATAAATCCAAGTTTCATCCAGGTTGGCTTACTGTTCTCTTCTGCATCTTGCACTGCAGGGCAGCTGGACATAAGCAGTTCAAGCTGCCAGACATCTTTCTCCAGTGGGTAGGAGAATGGAATAGCCATTCCCCACCAGAGATCGGCTGCACCTCTCTCTTCCTCCATAGCATTTTTTATTGGTGTTTTTTTTTTGACTGTTTGTAAACATTTCCTCTGAAATCTGCAGTAACTGATTCATGTTTGGGGCTTTGACCTTGCGTCAGATAGGATGGAAATTGGCTGACAGGTACTGGAGTTACTGTGGGAGCTGGACGGACAGAATAATTGCAGAAGAATAATTTTCATGCAAAGGAAAGCTAAAAATGTTTTTTTAAATGATGTTTGTCACTACCATATTTTCTTATATTTATGTGGTAAAATATGTAGTTCCTCTCACTTCTACAGGAATAGTCTTAATCAGTACATTTAAACCTCCATACCAGAAGACAACAAAAAATTATGTTTTTCACAGGATCTAGATTTGTAATGGGCATTGGTTTGTTTTTTTTTTCTTCCTTTTCTAAATGATTTAACAGGAATAGATTTTTTTTTAATGACAGAGTACTGTAGAAATCTTTGTCACAGCATGAGGTAAAACTCCAACATATAGAGCAAGATTTATCTCCCCATCACATTTTAAATAATATGTCAGTGTATTTATTATTAAACTTTCATTTTACATAGTATGCCTGTGACTGTATGCAATTGGTTGCATAAAAAATAATCAGTTGGCATCAGCAGAATAAAATAGTTTTACCTACATGTTGGAATGATGTCATGGTTTTGATTATGCAGCTTGCTTTACTAGCAGAGTGTTGCTGCTCTAGGAAATCAATAATAGCACTTTAAAATGTGATTACTAATATTCTATATGAAGAGAAGTATATACTGAAATAGAAATGGTCAGGTTTATGGTTTTTTTTGGTATGATCTCTTAGGCAAAAATAAAGAAAAAAAATCATTCCTTGATGAAAGCCATAAAGGCAATGGTTTATGTTAGACTTGATGACCTAATAGTACCATCAAAGAAGAGAGAAAATAGGAAGATCGAATTATGTTAATAACTAAAAATTCAGTTGGCTAAAGACTTTAATAAAGTGATTCTACTAGGGCTGAAATACTGGGTTTATAGTGCTCTAGAATGTTTACTTTTTTCCTCAATTCTGTACAAGATTATTAGCAGATCTTTAATTAAAGAAGAAAGCTGACCTTGGGGAAAGTCAGAAAAGCGAATCTCTTTTAAATGTTTTTAACATTCTACATAATAGTTTATTTATGAAAACCTCTTACCCTTTATAACAGATAAGTATTAACTTATACTATGACATAATTATTTTCTTTTTCCAGCTAATTACAAGAACAGGGAATCTGTGTGTAGTTGTATGTATTCAAATTGCTTTTTATTTTTCCAGAAGCCTGCTTAACATTAGCAATAATGCAGTAATGCAATTTCTAGCCACTAGAAGTTTATTGAGGTCCAAATCAATCAATCTTAACAATGACTGAAAGCAAACTTCAACTTTCAGCATTCAACTTGAGTTCTTGTTAAAAAAAGATTACTTTTCTGATATCTTTCTAGCTAAAAGCCCACACCCATTTTTATTTAAACATTTAAATATTATTTTTTTATATTTACCATTTGCACTAAGGTTTAATACATCTTGTCTCCTGTTGTCAAATCATAAATCTTAGTCTGGCAAATTCCCAGCGCAACTATTTATTTAGGAAAACCAAGTATTCTTAGATTACTCTGTATTTTTATTTGTGACAGTCTGGTGATCAGATTAGTTGCACAGAGCAATTTATTTCTGCACAGCATTTCCTAACAGAATATTGGAGGATGCTTTAGACTTTACTGAAATCCATACATAAAAATAGCAGCAGAGTTTGAAGGCTGGATATGTGATACAGATGGAAGCAGTAATTATGAGTGGGTAAGGACAGAGAAATGCAAAAACCTCTTCTGAAAAGATC
Organism: Forpus xanthops; assembly: GCA_032466535.1. Lineage (NCBI taxonomy): Eukaryota > Metazoa > Chordata > Aves > Psittaciformes > Psittacidae > Forpus > Forpus xanthops. Next base: position 20,508 of record JASSUY010030837.1, on the reverse strand, counting down.
AGAGGGAAGCTGGAAGGTTTTGAGAGCACAGGAAAATAACACTGGTAGCATTTGAGATACTGCAATAAGAATTACAGTACTTGCACTTGAAATGTCAGCACGTACATGTTGTTTTCTAGCAAATGGCAGCCAGGCTTAGAAACACTGCAAGAACCTCAATGCAAAGAGTCCGTGTTTGGAAACATGACCATCCAGGCTGTACCAGAAGTAAGACTACTAGAAATTAGTGCTTAGTCATTGACTTGCGTCTTTCAGTCTCTCCCAGTGTATTATGTAATTTCTGTGAGACAAAGAAGAGAGATGATTCCAGTTTCGTAGATGGAGGAATTTTAAGGCCCTGGTTACACAATGCACACAAGTACATGCTTGCCTTTGCTAACTTCTTGCGTGTTTGACTAAACTGATGCCCTGGTGATTTCTTAGGTTTCAGCAGCTAGGAAGCATAACAGTGTTAGCGCTTCCAGGACCAGATTGCTCACATGCACCCTGTCAGCTCCATCAGCCCAGCAAAGCCTGAACATTGTGTACCATACAGAGGATGAAGCTAAGAAATTCCTAATTGTTGTGGTTTAAGCCCAGACTATCACTCAGAAGAAATGTAGCTGCTTGCTCACTCCTCCCCCTTTCTTCCCCCCACTCCCAGGGGGATGGGGAGGAGAATAGAAAGAATGTCATTCCCACAGGTTGAGATAAGAACAGTCCAGTAACTAAGGTATAACCAAAACCACTGCTGCTACTACCACTAATAATAATGATAAAGGGAATAACACGGGGAGAGAATACAACCACTCGCAACCCACCAACCAATACCCAGTCTGACCGAGCAGTGATTTAAGCCTTCTGGGGAGCTGCCCCCAGTTTATATAGTGGGCATGAAGTACTGTGGTATGGAATACCTCTTTGGCTAGCTTGGATCAGGTGTCCTGCCTCTGCTTCCTCTTGGCTTCCCCTCCTCCCTGGCACAACATGAGACTCAGAAAGTCCTTGGTCAGAGTAAACATTACTGAGCAGCAACTAAAAACTCCGGTGTTATCAGCACTGTTCCCAGGCCAAAAGTCAAAATCACAGCACTGCATCAGTTACTAAGAAGGAGAAAAATGACTACTACTGCTGAACCCAGGACACTGATTCTCAGCTAGAATACCATACCACTTGGCTGTGATCATAACAGGTAACTAGAAAGAATAAACTGTGCAAAAAGCAAAGGTTTGAGATGAGAACTATTTTCAACAGCAAGATAAGTCAATAGGATCTAAGAAAAGTTTTCTTGGTGTCTGCAAAGCTGCTAAGCAAAGGGAAGTTGAGTGGCAGCAAAGTAGCTTACAAAAAGTAGGAATGATTTAAAATATGCAAGTGTGCTGGGGATTTAAATGCATATACAGATCAATGATGGTTGTAACACTGTTGAAAAGTCAGTGAAGCAAATGTACTTCAATAATATTTGTGGGTGCTACACAGAGCTTTCATGTCTCTCATGGGACTGTATGGGCTCTGTCAGTGTGGAAATGTCTTAATCAACATTTTATTATTTCACATCTTGACCAGCTGCCAGCTCCTGATGGAGCTACATGTGGGTACATGTGAGAGAACAGCATAACTGCCTAAGCCAGTAGCTTCCCGTCTGTGGTTTTGAAAGGCACAAACAAATCATAAGCGATTGCCTTTCTTGTACATCCATATTAGCCCAAACAATTCTAATAAACTGGGAAGGGTGGGTGCACTTTCATAGTCACATGGGTTTGTTGCTGGCAGAGGACATTCTTGTTAAATAATAAGATGATAAATCAACACTTTAAGAACATAGATGGAGAGATACATAGACCTTTCAGGACTCTCACCTTAATTACCTAGCCATTAAATATAACTGGTCATGAAGATATGCTAGCTGGCTTACAATATTCTGGATGAAGGAATACAACTAATCTCCAGTGTTTGGGACTAGTAGCTCTTTTTAGTAACACATTAAGTATTTTTGTTATTATTCCAGCTCCTTCTGGCCACAGAGCACTCAGATGAAATCTCTGCTCCTGATGACTTGTTGCAGTGTAAATGATCACTTCTGCTTCATGTGTTTTCCAAAAGCTCTCTGGCTTTGTCAGAATCTTATCCATACTGCCAACCAACAGAAGCTCTGAAGCAGGTACCTCCCCTATTTGTCCTTCAGTAAGTAATTTACCTTTTGGAAGGCTTTGGTTCTCCTTGAATCAGGATATTTATGTGCCAGAACTGAGATCTTTTACAGATTTTCAACATCTGAGGTGGATAAAGAACTCAATGTGGTAGGTTTAGCAGCCTTCCATGTACCCATTTAGTCTTTCATATCTGCTCTGGCGGTACTCAAATGGGCTGTACATACTAAATGCCTACCTAGTTTCTCTTTCTGTAAAACGCTGTAACAGACACTAAACAATTCACTCTTCCAGTACTATTATGCTATACTCTGAAACATGATTGACAACAATATTCCTTCAGAATATTCAGAGCTTGCTTTGTATATTTCATACAATTCTTTTTCTTGCTGTAATTAATTCGCTGCATCTGGCCAAAGATTGCATTTGTTATCTTCCTGAGCATAAAAGATCTATTAATATGTAAATTACTGAGTTTTAGCTTTCTTGGAGCAGAAGAGCTTTTTAACATTTTAATGTTAAGTTCACAATAATAGTCCCTTTCTCTGCTTCAGAAGTATAAATTTTGTTTATATTTCACTACAGAATGACAAAATAAAAATCAGATTTGGGGAAGTTAACACTGGACAGCCTAGTTCTCTGCCAGGGGCTGTGAAGCATTAGCAGCAGAAGCAGGCATAAATGTTTTGTTAATGAATGAATTTAAGGTGTTAAATCCTGACCTCTATAAAGAACCCCAGCAAGTTGTGTTATAGAAATCAGAATGTTATAAAAAGGCAGAGTCACCTGTCTTGGTTATATAATGTACAGAACTTGGCTTTACGTATTCATTTTTATTGGTTGCAGGCACCTTGCACTCACCACCCCCTGCCCCAAATTACTGGCAGTAGGTGTACGACCCACAGGCTGAAACAGAAAAACACAGGCTCCATCCACACCAGGCACTTAGAAGGTGTCTATTGTTAGCAGGGCCATAAGTCAATATAGCTTCACGAAAGTTAGTGGAGTTTAGCATATACCAGCAAAATGCCTAGCTTTTGGAGGAAATGCTTTCATGAGCAGTGAAAGGATACTTTATGGATAAAAGGAGGCCCTCTCTTTGACTGCTCTCAATATAATGGAAATTTCCAGCTTATTATATAAGAAAAAAAAAGCTGAAAATTCAAACAGAGAGCAATGCTCAGCCCGGAGTACTGTTTCCTGGGAATCCATGATTTCTGAAAGCATGTATTTCACTCTGCTGTATGGACATCTTAATATGTTTGTGGCTATGAGACAGTGTCTTCTCTACTAGCACATGATGAACTGGGAAGTTAGGTTTCTACCTGAGTACACTTTGTGAGGTTTCTTCTCTAGTAATATTTCAAAAACCATGTAAATTCCCACAGTAATGACATATGGTTTGCCTTGGTACCACCTGTTCTAGTTGTAAACTGGCAACACACATGGAAGCACTGGCCTGCTAGTAGAAAGATTAAAATGGTACAAGGGTGCACATGAAACACATCCACTAACTCATCAAAGGACCAAGGGCAAGGGCTGAAAGGATGCTCTCATTATCAGTGGCAATTAGAGAGGCTGTCAGTGAGACAACTTGTTAGCTAGCTCTGTTGCCACCTGCCTGGTGAGGGATGAACAAAGACTGAGAGAAATTTCTGTAAAGACAAAGTAAGCCAACATGATTATAATTGCAGAAGATGCGTTTTTTTAACCTAAATTTGGTATATGCCTGTTTAGGTAAGTGTCCTACTTGCAATCTAGGAAAATCAAAGAATAGATACTTTTGTGTGTAAAGCAGTTCTCAGAATCATTTTCTAATGTTTTAAAATTTAGGAAAGCTCATTTTCATGACTTCAGGATCTTGTGAAGACAGAGTAATTTGACTCACTAGGAATGTTATAATTTAGCAAGCTTTATCGAGGCCACAGACATATCCAGCTTTGTTCAGTCTTCATCATTTACCTTGGAAGATGACTGGTGTAGACTCACATAAATACTGCAGTTATTGCAAACACTGTCAAGTGAAGACACAGATTCCAGTCATGGATTAATAAAATTTTTTCTGAGTATTGCAGTATGATTAAATACCCTTCTGTCTGTTTTGCATACTGCACAAAGACATTTTCAAAACAATCTTTTCCTTGGGTTATTTTCTTCCTCAAAATAATTTTTTCCTAATCTTTAACAAATATTTTTTTTTTCCACCTGTAATAGAAACCGCACTGACACCATTGAAATTTACTGTTTCTCTGAGTCTTCTCTGTCCCTGCATGTTAAATAATCTATGGTAGCGGCACTGCTAGGAGAAATAAAATAGAACACCATAATTCACAATTCTCTCACATGTAGAACAGAAGTCTCCAGAAGTAGTATCTTGCCAACAAACAAGACTTGTGCTCAACAGGCCCTGGTATTCATTTTCTTTAACTTGAGATCTGTGACTAGCAGTGAATGTCATGACCCAAGGCAGCCACACTGAACCAAATACTGAATAATCTTAGTAGTAGGAACGCATCCTACTATGATGAAGGAATTTTTAGGACAAAGTTTGTGCTCTACGGCTCTACACTAAATAGCTCTCGAAAGCAAAGGCACAAGGCTTGTGCTAGATGTCTCTCATCTAAAGATTCAGAAAACCTGTGGTATTCTGTACACTTTGATGCCTGGAGTCCTGTTGGTAACATTTTCCCTAGACATCTTTCCCTTTAATTCCCACTTACAATCTGATTTCCTCTCCAAAATACCTCTGCCTTTCAGACCTTCCTCAAATTTCATTTTCCTGAGATCAGAGATGGTGTGTCCATCTACAGCTCTCCAGAAAACACTTGCTTTCTATGTATCATAACATAGTCTCTAAAGCCCCAGCACTTAACCAGGCTTGTTATGTTTGTGTTGCATTCCTGGCAGTTACCACTGGCTACTGAAAGATGATTCTGGTTTTCCTGGACACTGTGATACCAGCTTGCCATTTGGCCCCTGTGACTCTAATAGGATGCACTCTGCTACACTTTGCATGCTCCTGTAGTATACAATGAGAAGCTATAGAAATTGAAGTGTCCTTTTGCTGGCCTCCAGGGATGGAAAACATTAGATTTTTTACTCAGTTGCCTTGAAAAGAATCTTAAGTAGGTTAGAGGGAATGTAAACAAATGCATTTATTTATGACAAACAGCAGACAACAGTTGCAAGTACTTATAAAGGCCAACAAAAGAAATACATGGTGTGTTGTGGTAATAGAGATAAATCAGTTGTATGGCAAGGTGCTGTCAGAAGCTCAAGTGTGGCCCCTGGTGAGCCAGCTCAGGGAGGTGGCTGAGCTGAAAGCTAATGCTGAAGTTAATCCAGAAAAAAAACTAGAAGTGTCAGTTCAGTCAGATCAGCTGTTTCAAGTGGTTCACCCTATGGTTAAATTTAGTGATTACTAGCACAAGAGAAGGGTGGAGGGTTGGGAGAGACTGAACAGCCCAGATTTCAACATCTGAAGCCACTCAGACCTGCACCTCCATGTGCCCATGTCACTGTGAAACACCTCTGTCATTTACACAAGTTTGTACAGGTAATGTAGTTAAATAAACATTAACATGGAGTAAAAATATGTAGCTCATCACTAGATTTTTCGCTGGGAGAAGATACAGTAGTCATCTATTCTGAGATGACTACAGGTTTCAGGTGACTGAACCTCAAATTCTTTCTTTTGGGATTTCATTTTTAGGCAGGTGGAGAGCAGGTGTCAACTGAGTACCCCACTTTGAATGATCTGACATTAAAGTGATTTAAAGAAACAAATTTTGGTACCATTAAATATGGTAGTGTATGAATTCCATCAATCAAAGCCTAGGACCTGATACAAACTTGACAACACCAGAATGTGTAGGATTATTTACCACTGCCATTAAATTGTTGAAATTCTCTTAATATTTTTTAAAAAAATGTCTGACTGAGATTTTTCTGTAGGTCTTCTGGATCTCAAAGCTCTTAGGCTCTTCTGCATGAACTCTGCATTGAAATCACCAAAGGTGGAATTGTTTTTTAAGTTAGGAAGAGCTTCAAAAGTTGTGATTCTTCCATAGCCCATTAACTCAAGGGATTTTAAGAGCATCAAACAAAGGTAGACTTTCAACTAAATCCTAATAGTTGGCATATATATTCATATTTATTTTCCACATAAGCACATAGCTATATTAAAAAAAATTCTTCCTTTCCTATAAAGGCTTTTACAGCTCTTAGGAGTTTTACTCCCTGTAGGCCATGTATGCAATCTTCAACATAATGTCCATAAATATTTGAAAACAAGTCCTTTGATTATTTCTTGAACTTTTTGATTTAGTTGCTTTTTTTGTCTGACATTACTCCTGCCTAACCAGGAAAACGGGAGCTTTAATATGAATTAATTCTGAGGTGGCTCTGGAGCTGAACAAGTCTTAATGGAAGATGAGATCCACAGCTGCTGTGGTGACTGAAGAGAAAAAAAATAGGAAAAGGTATTTCCCCTGGGGCTGCTTCTTGGACTTGCTTAGACCTGTCAGGAAAATTTTTCTTAATTGTTAATTCAGGTGAAATATCATATCATTAGTCTTAAACCACCTCAGGAAAGCAGGAAAGAAACAGCTTTGTGTTGCCTCTCTAATGCGCAACCACCACTATCCTTGCTGAGTTTTGGGAACAGAAATTCTTAGTTAAAGACCTATTTTACGCTTATTTCTACTGGAACCTAAAATTTTCAAGTTCTGACATCAAAAAATGAAATATTTGGAAAGCATTATGAAGGTAGAAAGGCATGTACTAAACCTCAGGTAAAATGATAGCTGCACTTGATGTTGTTTCATGTTCCAGTGCCTGTTAATAACTCCATTTTTACAGCTGAGGGGACAACCCTATTCTAAAATTCTCATATTTCCTCATCTTGCAAATATCTTCCTGTATTCTGCACGTATACGGCAGAGTAGTTACTTACTAGTTTCTATCAGAGTTTAATTCTCCTTGAAAGTGTTGCCTGAAACTTGTGGCTAGGGACGTGTTAACAGCACAATGAAAACACAAAACAATTTTGCCTTCCTTAGTGACCTCCAAAACCCACTTGCTTTCTGCAAAATAGAAGGCTCTGTTTTCTCTGTGAGCTCTCTCCTATGCACAAAGAATGCGAATGATGGTATGAAATAAATACATTTTCAATCAAATCAGATTACTTATTAGTTGGAAAGCAGAATGTCACCTATGGTTTGACACTAAGCTTACTTTATTAAAACATACTTTTCCTTTTCAGTGTGCTGACATAAAAATACATCATATTTGTTATGAAATAGCAATTTGTCACTATAAGGTCTTGAGTGAAGCTTTCAGTCACACCAAACTGACAGGGAACCTGACCTCATTAATAGGAAAGGTTTTCTAAGGTATAAATGACATTTGGGACCTAGGTCTCAGACAGATGAGACCTAGGACAGCCCAGGTTCTCTGCCCATTTGGAGCCAAGTCTGCAGATGGGAATGTGCATGCCTCTCTGGGCTACTTGAACTAATTTGGCACCTTTGGTGAAAAGAGCAGAACTGGACTGACTAGGGCACTATGGATCTCTTATGTTATGGAGCAGTAATCTGCAGGAGAAAAGCAACAGCAGCCATGCGTCAGGAGATAACATTTGCACTTTGCTCTGAAGTCTGCTGATGCAGTAATGAAGGTCAGAGCCACCCTCTCCCCGGATGTCAGTGGAAGGGAATTTTTCTCCTAAGTGAGAATCTAAGAGTTTGAACCATCTCTGGCTTGCTGCTCCTAGGGCAGCAGTGATGTCAGACTGAACTAAACATTTGGCAAAGAAGCATGGCTTGTAGTAGAGGTATAAAACCACAGCTAAGACTGGTTTCTAGATCCAGATTGTGGCACTGTGGGACTCAACGTGCATGTGCTTCAGGAAAGATGAATTGATGCATTGCTTTGGTGTCATCTGCTTGGATGAGTTCAGCTACCACCTTGCCCTGGCACCTAAACATTTCAGTTTTGATATGATTAAATAGAAATAGGATACCACCAAATGAATAATTGCTTCCTATTGTCTTCAGTCATTTCTGCAGGTAAATAGAAAGGCAGAATTTAGCTAGACTGACAAAGTCATGCACAAGAAAATAAAGAAAAATCCTTATTCTAATTGTCAGTTCTGCAACCAAATACAGCTGCTGGGAATGAAGAGAGAAAAAGACTGCTTAGCCAGAGTTTCATTTTGAGGCTGGATGTCAAGAGAGGGTAATTTGATATATTCTGCCAACCTGACAATAATTTGTCAGACATGTTCCAGACCTGCACTACCATCTTTGTTTAAGATGAGATGTCCTACTTTCCTGATTAAAATGAGCTCCTGGTTTGCAATGCTGAACAGAGATAATTGCTTCAGCAGCATTCCAAACTGGGTTACAGTTATGGAGTAGGCATGCATTAACAGTGGTAATTTAATTTGTGTCCATTTGTTACACAACTAGAGTCTTTCAGGCATTACTGTTAGTGATATTTTTGTTTCTAATACATATTGAAGGCCACATTCACAAGACACACTTTCATGAATAAAACATGAGAGAACCAATTCCTCTGTCTACTGAAACAAACAAAACAAACATTGCCTTTGGGACACTGTATGCAAACAAGAGATGCATTCAGGCTTGCAGAGCTGGCTTACCTAAGAAAGGGAGCAGAGCTGCTGGAGACAAGTATTTCATTTTGCTAGAACTGACAGAATTCTGACGGAAAGTGGTCTTGAACATCAGCTAATCAAAATAAGTGCTAACCAGCTCAGAAGAGGAGTATGTAATTAGCATCATAATGAAACTTGCACACTAGCCTTCTACTTCCTCTGCTTCTTGTGCTCAAAGTTAAAAAATGCCTCCAGTGCTCAATTACATCTATTTTTTTTAAACAGGAATTTTCAAAAGTGCTGAAGGGGATTTCTTCTTCACTTCCACAGGGAATTGCAATGATGGATGGGCATCTGTCTCCCAGGAACAAATGTAATGCCTGTAGTCCACAGACCACAACTTACGGAACTCTTGCTCAATTTCTTCGGAGTATTCTGGTTTAAGTTGACTGGGAGTTTTATGGTTTCTGAGTTACACAGGGTTTTTTTTACCCCAAAATGTATTCTGACACAGTTTTATGTGAAGTGTTCTACAGAGATTTTATAATTGCTTGTTTCAGTGGTCTCATTTCCTGCTCTTCAGCCAGCAGATGCCATCCCAAACAGGCTGTGAATTTGTCCCTCTGATACATTGATATTAATCTGATATAATTCCCTTTACTCTTTGCTATCTAGTTTGCTAACCACCTAATCCAGTAGCTTCTGAATTCACTGGTAGTTTTGCATAAGAAGAGATCTCTGACTGGATCTTTTACCTTCACTTGATTCTGATGAAGGTAACCCCTTTGGAGTCTAGGTTTTGGATGCAAACTTCAACTTAGATGCAATAAAATAGCCAATGTGTTAATGACTGGCTAAGTTCCCCTGAAGCAATGAGCCATTAACCCAACCATGTAATTAATTTGAACAAGGGACACATTGCATTTAAACTGATTATGGAAAAAATCCCAACCAACACATTCAGAGTAATAAAAAACTTTCAAGGATCTATGCAAGGACACAATGTGAAATTAAGCAGAATGCAGTACGTTTTACCCTGAAGGATACCTAAGTGCTTTGCAAGTGATATACAGGCAGTACTGATGAAATAAATCCACCTTGAGGTGAGACATGATATTCACCTGTTGAAGATCACATGCTCCACAATATGGGGGAAAGACAGAAGTTGGTGTTTTAACTGTAGAATGCATGGAAAAGTCTGCATTATAAAAAGGACCTTCGGATCTTCAGAGTAGATGAGGTCTCTGTTTTTTATGTGTATTTCAGAACATTTCAACTAAAGTATACGACACGTCATATTAAAGGATAGGAGTAGTATTATTACGGGCAGTAGGGGCAGTGAAAGTGGTCATGCAACACCACCAAATTAGAAATTAGCTGCTGCTGCTAGTACCAACACCAGCCGCCTGACCTTCTTTTTGTCTTTGTGTCTAGCTCTACAGCTAGAATCCAGGAGACTAACAACAGTGAAGTATTTCCTCTAGCAGAATACATTTACCTTTGTCAAATTAATTCTATTTCCAAAGTACAGAAGGATGTCTCCCCTCATATGGGAGGCTTAGTTATGCATTTGTGGTGAGTCTCAGTCCCTCATTCCCTGTCTGTCACAAAGAAACTGCCTTTCTTATTCTAATTGGCCTTTGTGGATATGTGAATGGACCTGAATTGATCATTTCCTACTTTTCTGTCATTTCTCATTGAAAGCGTCACATTGAAGAATAGCATGAACTTCAGAGGAGCATGCTGATGGTATGATTCTTCATTGCTCCTTGTTGGAGCTGTCTGTGGATGAGAGTCAGCTTGGACTCTGTAGGATGTCTTAGTCCACTCTTTGAAACAGTAGGGTAGTTTTAACTAAGCTGGGCACATCACCCACCAAGCACAAAAATACCTTTCTTCTTGCCAGATGAGCCCATTGTCTGAGCATATGGGCACCTATGTTATCTTTCCCTGTTTCCTCTGAGCACCCAGGAAAGGGATATTCTTTCCCACCTGGGCATTATGCAAATCTTTGAGTGAGCTATGGAGAAGACAGTAAATTCTGATGTCACTGCGCAGAGTATCTCTTCCTAGGCTGGGGGATGTGAACAAATTTGTCACTGTCCCACAGAGCTGAGCTTTCAGAAAAGTCATAAATGCTGTCATAATCTCATTTCACAGAGCTGTGACTATAATACCAGGAAGATAAAATGTTCCAATGAAGTGCAAATTCTCTATTCCTGTTTCTAAACTCATGCATTACAACTTTTCCCAGTGGTAGGACGACTGACTCGATTTCCCTTGTTGAGATACACAATAAGGCTTCTGCTTCATAGTTTTGTCACTCTGAAACTGAATTACTGTCTCATTAAAATGTAAGTATTAGCACTTAAGAGGCATACCAAAACCAAAAGTGGCCTTCATAAAAATAGTCCCATTGATAAGCTGAAGCATTCTTTCCAATCCTTTCAAAATTAACCAAATAGAGCTTTAGTCAGATCCCGAGCCTTCTAGAAAAGCAGAATCACTCTTACCTTAAAGAGCACAAAAAATGCATTTTGGAAAACTTGGCTGAAGGAAATTTTTGTTACCGAAGAAAACAGGAATGAAGACAAGAATGGGGTTTGTGATCAAGGCTATTTATGTGTACGTGAAAGTGTCTATCTATATATATATATATGTGCTGTAACCAAGAAGAATTAGATATATCAACTCCGTAAAGAAAAAGTACACATGGAAAATTAGGTCTGCTTTACAAATGTATGATTAAGAGTATTTTCGGTGCACTTGTGTGGGATAGCCATCTAGAAAACTACATTAAGCACCTTAAGGCTGATGTCTGAGTTTTACCACTGTATCCTTGCATCTGTGCTTTGAAAAAACTTAGGAGAGAGGTAGTGGAAATATGCCAAAGACTCCACAAAAAGCAAATTTCTGCCACAGGGATGACATTTACTGGCATTGTATCCATTTAAACCTGGTCACATTCAGAACAGCAGTGAAACTGTCACATTTCCCCTTAGGATTAAGTAGGGATGTGAAATGGTGTCTTTTGGAAGTACTGCCTCCAAATCCTAACCCACATACTACTCGCATTTCTCCACTAATGCACAACTGCTGGCACTTCCTTTTTTGGTCAAGGTCAGAATAAAGCCCCATGTAATCTTTCTGTCAACATGCAAGGCTTTAGACTAAGCACATACTGTTAAAATCGTATCAGAAAAAGGTGCCAATAAATTCTGCTGTTTGGAGTTACAAAGTAAGGCTGAGGTAAAGAAGGAAAGTAGTTGTTGAATGTGGATCTGATTCTATATAATTATTGTAAAGTAGCTTTTTTATAGTCATATTATGATCAAAATGAATGAAGAAGAGTAAAAATAAATGCAGAAGTCATGTCTCTTAAAATCACAGTCTGATTCTCAGAACATTCCTGGAAAGCTTGTGTAATTTCAGGAGATGAAATAACAGACCTCTACCAAAGAGCAAGGATATTTTTTTTTTTGCAATAGGCAGATAATGACAATTTGTACTGGATTAGATTATATAACCCTGCACTCTGCTTGAGTCATCAAAGCAATAATTAATGACACTCTGGTTTCTAAATCCTAAGAATTACCAATAGTTGCAGTCAGTGACCCGATGATATCTTTACTGTGGTTGACCACTGTGTAAATTACACTTGCTTGATTGCCACAGGAGAAAAACAAAGGCCGCCGTTTATGGCTACTGGCAAACTCTGATTTGGACATGCCAAAACACCAGAAAAAAACATATTTAGGAAATATTTCTTAATAAAACACCATCGCTTGTCTGATGTACTGATGATCCATACATCAGTCTGTAACCGTGCCTTGATTTCTCTAAGATGAAATTTCCACACCCTCCTTTCATAAATATTTGGTTCATTTTCTGTAACCTGCATTGTACTGAAATTATGATTCTAACAGAAGAGCTTTAAATAAAAGCTTAGTTTAAGGAAAGAGGAGTGTGATGGGAGAAGTGTTTTATTTTCTTTCTAGAATCATCCCGAACAGAACATTCGAGCCAGAGTAGGCATAATCTCTACAAAACTCACATAAATTGTTCAAGCTCTTGAATAATATTGCCTTCCAATTTGCCAATGTGCTTTTCTCCATAGTATAGTGCTCTGGGCAGTAATGTCTTAGAGTGAAATGGGATTTTCCATGTGTTTCTTAAGGGAAGATATATAGTAGGATCACCTTTAGCTAGTGAATCAGTGCTACCCTCCTCCAGACCATTAATGGGGATGCAATGATTTACAAAACTTGTATATAAACCTGAGCTGTTGTGTAGTCTGAAGATATGTCAGCTGGATCTGGAAGCTGGATCTGGAAACAGTTACCCTTCCTTTAAAAAAAAATGTGCATTCATCAAATCCTGCTAATGTTGGTTTGCTCAGTACTTGTGTTTCTAGGACTCGAAGAAAAGGCAGAGGGTTTCTTCTGCCAGGATATGAACCCCTTAATAATCCTGTAATTTTTCACCTCTTGGAGGGATTACTGTAGTTCATTGAATTTCAAAGATGAATGAGAAAACAATGCACATTGGGAATCTGGAGGTCAGATGCCTCCTCCCTCATGGTTTTGGCACATTTTGCCCCTTGTTTGGCCTTTTGTTTGCGTGTGATACCAGTTTGCAGTCTTAATCTCCTAGTGTTGCTGGCATATATGTACCAGCAATTGAAATTCAATGCACAGTAGACTTGGCAAGAAGGAGGATTAACACTGGTATGTGCCTCTGGAGGAAACATCCAGCACTGCCCCATCTGCTTTATGCCAAGATAAAAACTAAGAACTTGCCTTCACAAGAATGGGCTCACCTTGGGATCTGTTCATGCCTAGAGCTGGGAGTCACAGCTGGTAGACATCAAACCTTCTCAGCTTTGTAAGAACATATCTACCCCTATTCAGGATTCATAAAAGCAATAATTACATTTAAAAACAAAAATAAAAAACCCAACCAACCAACAACCAACCAACCAAAAAAAAGTCATCTGGCAGTGGTAACTTTTTAAAGTGGTAGTGCTAAATTTACCCCCTACACGATGAGTGTGGACAGACAAAGTATGAGGTCCTTTAAAAAAGTAGATTTTTAATGCAAGACTCGTCACATCGTCTGCAGACACTTCGGAAAATACAGGTAAAGAAAGCCAGGAGAAAACTTATGACACACTGGATGGAGTGTTCTCACTCAGCCTGATGGAAGTTCCCAAGAAAGAGAGGTTGAGCATCTTTAAGCAATACTGTACATTTCTAATTTTCCAAACCTTCAAATTTTCTACTGTAGGTATAACAAACCAAATATTATGCCCTTTTGCTCCACCAGGAAAATTACCATCAACCTAAATCAAGCACCCTTCAGAAACAAAGAACACTGAAAACTATTTGCTATATTAGAATGAAAATATGGAAATTCAACTGCCTCAATTTAGCCAAAATGAGCTTTCACCCCAAAGGTGAGAAATTAGAAACTCAGGCTCCCTACTTTATGAATAATTACATTGTTGCTTTGTTGATTTAATGTAGAGGGTGCTAGAATATAATAGTTTTGGGTGATAAAGTGAGACAAATGATGAAAGAAATGCTGTCAATCTATACGTAAAAAAACATTAGTAGCAAATTGCTGGTTATATTCAATTTGCACGAAGTACATTTGATAAAAATCTTTCCCAAATTACAGGCATCTCAAATAAAACCAAAAAGAAAGCAAGATTTTAGAAATGAGAAACCCATAATCACATTGATGGATTTAAATTTCAGACTTTTTTTTTTTGCCATGTTCTCATCAGAAGAAGAATTTAAACTACTATTCCAAAAGCATACATGGTAATTGAGACCTTAACAAAATCAGTCTTGCAAGCAATAGCAGACATGCTAAAGATACTCTAAGAAGCGCAATCTTTTTGAAAGTTTTGGATGTATAGCAGGCAATTATTGACTTCATGAACATACACTAAACAGAATACATTAGCAGCAAAAACTGGATGAATATATGCTAAGGCAAACACTGTAACTTCTAAAACCAAATGTTCAATACTCATTTTCAAAAGGTCATGGTAATCTACAGTGCAGGTACATATTATACTAGAATTGAGGCAAACAGTCCTAACAACTGTCATTGGAATCAATATGAGCTGTAGTTCAGAGGCTGGCAGAAAATGTGGGATTCCTTGCAGAGCAGTAACTACTGTTGTGAGAATTAGCTAAGCTGTTAATTTCAGTCAAAGACTGGTGGCTGGGATTTGTGTGCTGGGCTGCTGTAACGTGAACAAATCCCATTCTAGCATAAGCATCCTTTAGGTGTGAAAGTTTAGCTCCTGAATTGTCCCAGACTGCATTCCCATGGCTTTCCAGAGGCATACAGCAAGACAAGAATAAATTAAATGCTCCTGTGGCCTTTTTCTAAAAAGAAAAGCTTCTCTAGATTTTTGCTGAAAACCAAAAGCACTTGTTCATTTGAAGTATCTGTCATTTTATCTCTACTGCTATGAGAATAGAGGTGTGAAAGAAAAAGATGTATAAAACCAGAAGACTAGTTGATCAGAAGATATTGTAAACTGCATTAAGAGGAGAATACATGAAGAATCAGATTCTCTATCTGGAGAAGCAGATGGGGTCTAGGCTGGCAGACAGCAGCTGTAACTAATGGTGTTAGGGCCAGGTTATGCATTGTTATATTGTTATAGCATATTATGATTTCTTAGTTGGAATGATAAAAAAGCACTTTGTCTTTTATAGAACAATGAGCACATAATTAGAGAAACCAGGAATAATAATAATTAGAAAAGCTTGTTTAAAAAAGATCTCAGCAGCACCTTTGTCAAACAGCTGACAACATCTGGAAATCATTAAATGGTGCTTCTTTAATGCTGCTCTCTAAAATCCTGATTTGTTTCCTTTAGCCTTTTGCCTGACTGACAGTGCAGACTCAATTGAACCTGATTAGACCAGAGAATACCATTGCTTTTATCTTGGAAGGGGCTTTGAGCAACCTGGTGGTCCAGTGTCCCTGCCCATGGCAGGGGGTTTGGAAGTAGATGAGCATTAAGGTCCCTTCCAACCCAAATCAGCCTATGATTCTGTGTAAAAAGCCCCAACATTGTTGCAGGTTTTTTGTTTCTTAAAGTACCTCTTGAAAAAGCAATATATTTTCAAATTGCATTGTATGAATTTATTTCAAAGGCCACCTGAACTGCTTAAAAAGGTACTAGTAGAAAGCAAAGTGACACCACAAAGCAAAGGGAGGACCAGTTTTCTTAAGCTAAAGTAAAATTTCTGGAGTAGAGCTTGAAAGAAGCATTCCCCTTTACTGTGATCCCACATGCAACCTATGTTTTTTCAGTCATACTCTCTATTTGATGAGAGACAAAGGGCTAATTTTTAGGAAGCACATTTGCAGATGCTGGATATTCAAGCGCACTTTAAGCAGCCAGAGAATATTAAACATGAGTGGAAAAAAAAAAAAAAATCATTGAACTGAACAGAAACATGCTCTGAATTCTCTCTTGACTTTCTCTGCTATTTCAGAGCCAAAAGTTGAAATAATATATTTGTTTATAACCCTCACTAAACTCCAGAAAATCCCTTATCAGCATTCTTTTTAGGGCAATGAAAAGCAGTATAGGTTTCTCTCTTACGAATTTACTCTCTTTGTTGCTCCATTTAATGTTTTAGAGAAGCAATATACAGATTGTCAGTCTGTCTTTAATTCCATCTACTTCATCTATCAGTTTACTATATAATTGTCTTCAGCACAGACATAGTAAATTTGACATAAAATCAGCCTCTGTGAGACCAGCTACACACTGGAAAATCCAGCGTGGTGCTATTTAGTACTTCAGCAGATGTCTTTTGCATGCATAGTTTGGAAAAATAAATCTTAGCAAGAGGAAGTAGAAATGACATATCAGCAAGAAGAAGAAGTTGAAATGACATAGTTGTAGCCATCTTATAAATGATTTATGTCCCTGTTTTGCTACAGATTTCATTTTTACTTACACAGAACTCATCAAACAGAACGTACAAAACCAGCTTTAATGCTAGAATGATTCTCAGTGTGTTCTAGAAAGAGCTTTCCCAATTCCACAGAACTGATGAGCGCTCTGGTTTATTCTTTTGTGTTTTATAGCAGTATAAATGCCACTGCCCATTCCTCTGCCTATGCTGAAAATATTATTAAGAGACAGTTTTAGCCCAAAATGTTTATAGAGTTTCAGATGAAGGACACTGAATACAACAGAAAGGGAGCACAAGGTAGCAGGAAGGGAGTGCTTGAGGTAACAGTATCAAAGTCAAAGCTGCTGTGGCTCAAAGCACAACAGATGCTTAATTGTTATCTGTACCCTGTGACCTGAAGGAGAGGTTAAAGGATGACAAATGAGAAGGAAAGGCTATTGAGATGCAATTATCTTTACACTAGTTTTAATTTGCATACTTTAATCTACATAGGCTTTCTATCTAAGCAGTCCTCCTCCACTACTTTGCAAGGCACATCAGCTGCAGGCAGGTTCAGGCTTACTGAGTAGGTAACAACTAAATTAGAGAAAAAGGACAGAGAGATTGTGCAGGAGCACAGGCAGTACCTTACCTCCACTAATTGTCTTAGAGGTATGATATTTTGTTTTCCCTCTACTCTGGAAGTACCATGACAGGAAGCCTTTGGAGCCCCTAGGCAGCTGCAGTATATACATGTCTGCCACTGCAGGGGAACATTAACAGAGGTCAAACACCAGTGAGTATTAGCTAGGGGTATCACTGATGAGGTCAAAACCATTTCAGACAGTTCAGATGGCACGGCTACAGCCAAGCACAGCTTTGTGACAAGCTGGAGGTGAGCTGGGTCCTGCACGTGGGCTGCTCTCTAAGGTCAAAACGATTTGTCTGGGCTTTCTGGATGCAAAATGAAAAAGTGACATGGGAAAAGATTTCTACCTGTTGAAAACCAATGTGCAAATACAGTTAACAGCTGCCATTGTTGTCACAGGACTCATAACTTACTCTGTGTTCCCTCTTTGAAAGATTTTGTTTTCTGACTCCATTCTGAATAGAAGTAAGAGCTATTCACCTGTGCTAAACATGTAAACTTATCCTGTTATTGTCCCTTAAAAAATACTGAATCTATTAGACAGTTTCAACCAAATTTGACACAGGATTTTTTCTGAATTTTGTAAACCTCAGTGGTTGGGTAGAGAGAAAAGGTCTTATTAATCATTTTTCTGTTGGGAGAAAGGCAGAAGCATAAGATTAATTATATTATTACACAACGGGGAATCCATATTTAAAGATGTGGCTTTATGGATATCCAATTGCAAGAAGCTTTTTGATGAGAGCTGGTACTTTAAGTCCTAGGAAATACAACCACTTCACCGCAGTTCATCTGGAAGCAAGCTTCATTAAGCTGGCTACTCACAGAACTACTTCCTTTCTTCACTGACCTACTGGTGCTTATAGAATGAGAAGCACAATCTTTTGAGATGCCCTAGGGCAGCAAAGAATGACTTCTGAAGCTCTGGAAAGTCATGAGCTGCACATATTAGGCATTCTACAAAATTAGTATGAACAGGACAGCATGGCACACTGAATCGTGAAGTTGTGACTTGATCAAAAAAATAGAAAGGGTCATAAACTTCATCAAGTTGCTTGTAATAATGTCATAAGGAAGGATAAAGGACATCTTGAAGGATAACTTGCAAAAACCATAACATTGTTTTCAGACACTGAAGTTTCAGGTTTAGCAAGGCCAGGTGCAGAGTCCCACACCTGGGTAAACCCCTGTATCAGAACAGGCTGGGGGAGGAAGGCATTGAGACTAGCTCTGTGGACAAGAATTTTGGGGGTAGTGGTGGATGAAAGGACAAGGATTTTGAGGGTATTGGTGGATGAAAAGCTGGACATGAACTAGAAGAGTGCGCTTGCGGTGTGGAAGGCCAACCGTGTGCTGGGCTGCATCAAAAGGATCATGTCCAGCAGGTTATGACCTGGTGTGAGAGAGGACCATAATCAGAAAGCCTGACATCTCCACCAGGCAGCTTGGTCAAGCTAGACTAAGGCAAATCAGTCAAGTATTGGGAAAGCTCAGCTGCACTTTGGCAAAAAGAAGCCAGGCCTTACAAATCTTTTGGATGGGGGCCTCAGAAGGAGACGGTGAGTATGTGCTGCTGAGGCTGGCATGGATTTACAACAGGAATAAGATACTTTGCCAACAGATCTTCAAAAAGCCAAGCAGTGGATGGGAGAAGTTTGCATGCCTGGAGATTGCCTGAAAAGTGTAAGAAACAAAAAGTAGAATAAGTGGCTGGTTTTACTCGAGCAGAAGGTCATCAGTGGAGCTCTTCCTAAATAAGATGCAAAAGAAAGTAATAGGCAGATTGAAAGAAATCTATGTCAGTGTTAGTAGCTAGCTTTATCCTCATGATTTGCACCTCCTAGAAATCTGCTATGTCGTAATTCTCCCATAATTGCCAAGTTACAGTGGGCATCCTTAAATATCCTCAGAAACAGAAGTCAAAGCAAAGACTTCTGAGTGTTTTGTCTATTTTACTAAGGCATAGCACAGTCTTACACAGAGGAGAATTATACAACAGGAGCTTTGGAAACATAATAAGTAGAGACCTAATGCTCTAGGGTCTAGGGAAGAAGAAATACTGATTTTCAGTGTATGAAAGTCCTCAAGGTTATAACATATTGTAAAGATGACTTTTAAATCACAGATTTCTAGGAAGCATAGGCTTGAAGAAACCCCCAGAGGATACATAATTCAGCTTCCTGCTCAACACTGGATGAGGTCAGGTCTCTTTCTTTAACTGTATCTTGAAAGATGGATATTCTACAGCTTCTCTGTTTCAGTACTGGGCAACTTCTGCCAGGGACGAGGGAGGGAGAGGAAGGTGGGAGGGGAGTTGGGAAGAAAGATGCCTATATAAAAGAAAAGAAAAAATACCTGCATCAAGTTATTTCTACTCACTTTTTGGATTCTGGTCCTTGAAAGATCTTATATTAAAGTATTTTTTCACAATGTTGAAGGCCAGAATCAGAATTCTTCAGAAAAAAAAAAAAAAACCTTCAGCTATTCCTACAGAGAGGAGACTTCAGATGTTGCGCATCTGAGAAACACACTTATGACCATGAAAGTCATGAAAAATTGCAAGACTTTGCAACCCTACTCCTATCAAACATTATTTTATTCATAGTTAACTGAAGCTATACAAGCCTGGCAGAAGCCTCTGCTGTTCTGAGACAGCCTGAGTTAGAATTTCACCTCTTCAGCTTTTCCAGCCAGCCAGATAACAAATGGGTGACAGATATTTCATGTCACAAGTATCACAGATTGGGCACTGTATTAAAATAGTCTTATGAATTTTAAAGAGCATTTTCCAAGGATCAAGACAGTGGTTTATAGCTTAAAATGTATCAATACAAATTAAATATTTGCATGACAAAGGTGACTTTAATTGAAAACCTTTGGTAAAAATTAAATCACATCCATGAAAACAGTGATTGAAGAATGAAATGTCTTACCGCAATTGACTCTTCTAGCTCAACATGATTGGAAGAGAATATCTGGGGCATCACTCACTGTAGTGATTTTATACTACCACTGCAGAAAAGCCCAATTACGAGATTCTTTTAGCAAACAGTAAAATAACTGAGCCAAAACCGATAGGCAATTCTGAAAAATGATAAACTTATATTTTCTTAAAATTAAAATTATTTGGTTATTGTACAGATGGATTTTTTTGCATGTCAATTAAAAAGGCCTCAA
>JASSUY010030836.1:14748-43783 GCA_032466535.1 Forpus xanthops | reverse complement strand
CCTCAACATAAAAAGGACATGGAACTGTTGGAACAAGTCCAGAGGGCCACAAGGATGATCAGGGGACTGGAACACCTCCCGTATGAAGACAGGATGAGAAAGTTGGGGCTGTTCAGTCTGGAGAAGAGAAGGCTGTGTGGAGACCTTATAGCAGTCTTCCAGTATCTGAAGGGGACCTATAGGGTTGCTGGGGAGGGACTCTTCATGAGGGACTGTAATGATAGGACAAGGGATAACGGGTTCAAACTTAAACAGGGAAAGTTTATATTGGATCTGAGGAAGAAATTCTTTGCTGTAAGGGTGATGAGGCACTGGAATGGGTTGCCCAGAGAAGTTGTGAATGCTCCACCACTGGCAGTATTCAAGGCCGGGTTGGACAGAGCCTTGGGTGGCAGGGGGGTTAGAACTAAAAGATCTTAAGGTGCTTTCCAACCCTAATTATTCTATGACTCTTATGTAGACTGACATTCAGTCACAGAAACCTACCACAAAGGTTCAGTATGTTTACCTGCACAGATATGTGTACATAAAATCATTTTTTACCTGCTGCTCAGATACAGTCATCTCAGAGCTGGACTGCAGTAATTATTTTAAGGTAGACAGACAATACCATGGCTTAATTCATTTGGGTCAGAGAACAAACAACAATGGACAACTGCTAGAAAAACCTCACAGGCTGCAACAGATGTGCTTAAATAATTGTGGATAGTTTTCCAACAAATTTACATACATTTTTTGTTTGCCATCCTGTTCAAAGATCTGCTAATAAAAACGATTTCCTCAATAGTTTAAGCTTGCATCAATAAGCTTGACCGCCACAGCTTTCCTGGAAGAGATCAATTATGATTCCCTGAACAATACTCTTAGTTAGGGCTCTCAAGTGAATTGTGTAAAAAGGAAAATGCTTTTTGTCTGGCTAAGTCGTGGTGAAAGCAATAGATTTTAGCTGGTCACTTGAAGACTGGTATGAAGTAGGTCTGAAAGGTAAAAGCATGAAGCCAGTTACAATTTAATGCATTATTTTATAAGACAGAAAACAAGAACACATGAACAAATACATAGAACTAGATTACACAACAATCAAACTCCCATGACGAGTTCAAATCATACTGCCCAAGTCATGGCACTACCTCACAGCCCATAACCTAGACATTTCAAAAGGCAGATTCACTCGTCCTGGGCTTGCATTCTGATTACTGCTGTAACGGAAGCTTCCCTCAAAAGCCCATGTTATAGACTTGCCCTGACTTGATGTATTGGTGAGCTCTCAGATCTAAAGATGAGCAGAGCATGTCTTTGAGGAGTTAGACAGGCTGAAGCAACTGACAGGCAGAGCACACTAAGCTAACAGCCCTTCTGAGGCTAATGCAAACCAGGACAGCCAAAACCTGCTTACTAGTTATTCAGGGAAGTCTAACTCAATGACAAAGGTAATTAGAAAGCTCACAGAAGACAAACAAAAATCCAGGATGACCGAAGGCCTCATATTTGAATGATACTGAAGGTAGTGACAGACATGCCTTGAAAGCCTGACGCATTCACTCAGGAGACATATTGCTGGATTCAGTTACTTCCCAAAGGGAAGGTCAGACAGAAATTACAGGAAAGACTAATGACACTCTGAAGAAGGGAGGAAGCTTCAGGGTGTCAGATGGAAGTAACAGAGGAGGCCAACTGACAGCAGCATCAAAGACAAAAGAGCTTAGCCAAGTCCAGAAAAACTGAAGAGTAAAATACCCGTGAATATCCGAATTTTTCTTGTTCCCTTTTAATGCATGGCAAAAGGCTTATATAGGAAGCATGCATAAAAGCAGATGAAGAAGGTCACATTGATAAAACAAGGAAAAAAATATAAATTGGGGGTGGGTGGAGGGGAAACGAACCAGTACAGTGTTTCCACATCCCATCCATACCAAAACCAAACATTCCAGGTATGCTTAAGATGCTCCTCAATAGGATGCCATGTTCTCAGACTTCATGTAATAGCAAGCCATGACCTTGTGAAGTAAGCTCTGCTAATTCACCCTTGTGCCAGAGCCGCCAAGTTTTTACTTCATAAAGCTAATAAAGCAAGTAAGTGCCTGACATGTCAGACAGAAAGAAGCCTGAATATCTTGCCGAAGACTTACGTATTTTAATAATTATAGACAACACAAACGTTAATCACAGGGCAAGATATGTCTAAACAATATCGAAAAGGTGGGGGCTCAGTTTTGAGACTTCACAAGTATCAGCTTAGCTAAACACCCCTTCCCAGATTTTATTTGAGATTAAAACTGCAGTTTGTCCTATTCATGAAAAAAAGTAAGAAACTTTATCTATTTTCTCTGCAGAGATATTTTAGCACCAGAAACTGCTCATATTTTAATGGCACACCACAAAATATGAATGGTGACAAGATAAGAGCATTTTATTTCACTTGGTTCCTGTAGGGAGTATTTTAACACAGTCGAGGGCAGAGGGAGGTATTCCAAGTCATGCCTTGGAAAACTGGGTTCTGTACAGGTACTGACCTATAATTAAACCCCAATCACCATAGAAAGGGTTTTGATCAATTGTTTCAGTCAACCACTTGAATAAAAGGAGTTGTTAAGAGATCTCCTTCCTGTACAGCCTTTTGGTTCACACATCATTTGAAGGTACGTTCTACACAACATCTTACTGTGAGTGTATCTGCAATAAGTCAACGTGTTATCTTGCTTCAGTACAGCTAAACATCACAGAAAAAGATACCTGCCTTTCCACTAAGTTCCTTCACAAGCAGCAACAGAAATACTATTTCAAAAGGTTTTTCACTATTTCAAAAGGTTTCATTTTATTTCAAAAGGTTTCACTATTCTGCTAAATATAAGATAGCCTGTATATTTTGTGGTGACCTTAATAACAAGAAAAATGCCTTGAAAGCCCCCAAATTATAACACATGCTGATAATATAAAAAGTACTTGCCTTTTTTTCTTTTCCTGACATCTTTATATATCCATTATTTACAGTTGCAAAAGTAATTTCTACTGTGACATGCCCATCGATTAAACAGATTGTAAGCTTACTGCATGCCAAACTGTTGGGAGTAATCAGTTGTTATCTTCTTTAAAAATGTGCATTTCTGCCATCTTGACAAGAACCAACCTTTTTACCCAGGAATCATTTTTAATGAAATTTATGGTTTCTCTGTGAAGGGATGCTGCTTTCCCTGGCAGCATTCTCACTTGAATATTCAAAACTAGTGAATCAAGTGAAGCACAATTTTGAACAGGGACATCACTGCACAGTCCTAATATCACGTGATTTCATCAAAATACATTTTCAAAGCAGAAAATCCCCATAAGCAACACATATGTAAAACAAAGTGTATAGTAATGTGAAGTCCTAAATGTTAGCATTTGTATGACCAATGACCTCAAACACAAAAGGCCAATCAAGTCTGCAGTGCTTTTCTATTTACTAAAAGGAAGTTTCGATGTTCCCATCAATCCCTCTTCCATATGTTGTCTTCTATGAGACTTTCTCATTAGATACCTGGTAGTCAATAGCCTTTAAAAAAACAGATTTCAGGCAATCAACATTCCAATATTTTTTTTTCTCCTTGCAAGGTTAGTGGCAAAATTTCAATTGACTTCAGTGAAGAAGTGGTAAGTACCACCTATTCTGAACTTACTTGCAATTGAGTTTACCAGAGTCCTGCCTTTTACTGCAAGAAGCATTAATAATTCTGTATGTGATTTAGTGTGCAGTTACTGCTGCACTTCGTTTCACGGTTTTGCTTTCATTATCACGAAGCACTTGAACATCACGGCCAGAAGCATCTAGACATTGGTATAACCATCTCACTGTAAAAGTGGAAAGATTCTGAATGATTTCATTGTCAAAAAGGTTCACTCTCTGTTAACAAGTGTCTTCTTGTTAAGGAAGTGCCTGCAACAATGAACAGCCAGGTTACTAGCAGTGAGTGTCACTGAAGACTGTGGCACCAAGAAATTAATGCAAATTAAGAGATGAGCAAAAATTAAGAGAATAAGGTAGTCTAGCAGCCACCACACAAGCTCCTAGAGCTCTTAGTGTTGTCACTCCATTCCCCATAGCATTCTAAAACCTAGATGATCAGATAATAAGAGGCTGAATGATACGTATAACATCAAACTGATTAAATTTGTTTGCTGATAATTCTTCCAGGTTCCCATGAATATCATGTAATTTTCAAGGTTTATTTTGAACAGGTTTTATGTAATGTATTATTGACAGCATCCTCATGGACCATTTCTACAATGTCATTCAGGATAATTATTTCACAACAGATTTTGCAGAGTCCCTAATTCCTGTTGGGATTCGTTTTAGCATAAATTACAGAGCAGAATATTTAATCAGTGCCCCCATTAGAACCCTATGGCTTATTTTTAGGAGTAAGGAATTAAAGAACAGAGAGATTTCAGTAGAGGCAAAAGAAAAGAAAGCAGTATTTCTGTAACGGCAGCATGAATATTTTCCTCAGTAAGTTTTCTAAAGTACAGAAAAGCTAAATGCTGTCCTGCAGCATCTTTGCCTTTTTTAGAAATAAATACCAGCATTAATCTTTTTTACTCCATTAAACATTTATGTTAACAAATCACATAACACGGAGTTAAAAAAAAGCACCATTTAAACAACATTATCCTTAAGGTTGTTCCATAAATGAGTTAGCTCTATATTTCTAAATACCTCTAATAATTCTAAACCAACAATAAAACCAAAAATTATAACTAAAGGAATTTTACATATATTTAATATATATATCCACACAGAAATAAAGACTGGACAATCAGTTATCTCCTCATTGTGACAGATTTTTATGCTTAAAAAATATTTTTGTTTCCTTAAATAACATGCTCTAGCCTGAGCATCAGAAGAGCATTTTGTGCTTACTGTTTACAAAAGTCAATTAGGCAGACAAATACTGTCCTGCAATTTGACAACATCTCAAGAATAAAAACATACAATCAATTTTTCTACTAGATTGCAAGTTGCCCACTAATGACTGCTTACAACAGAGGGTTTAAAAGCGTTAAATCAAAAGCTAAACATTTCTGACTGATGGGAATCCGAGTTTCCCTGAATGATGACCAAATTGAGTAAGCACCATCT
Source organism: Forpus xanthops (assembly GCA_032466535.1). Classification (NCBI taxonomy): domain Eukaryota; kingdom Metazoa; phylum Chordata; class Aves; order Psittaciformes; family Psittacidae; genus Forpus; species Forpus xanthops. The sequence continues at coordinate 38,667 of JASSUY010030836.1, read as the reverse complement.
AGAAGGGCACGTGCAGTTACTTTGTGAGAGTAATGAAGCGTTTCAGGACACCAGAACATACTGAGTATTGAGGGAAAGAAGCAGCATCACTATTGCCCAGTATGAAGCAGTATCTTTGTTCTTACACATTAAGCCTGTCAGAAAGGAGAAGTCTGTTGCTGCCAGAGGTGAAGGGGCCCAAGTACAACATGAGCCTAAAATAAAAAAAGCTTGGGGAGCAGATTTGATTGCAATTCTATCCACACAAAATAATAAAGAAATCATTACTAGCACTGGGAGACTTAAAAGGCAGCACAGGAAAAGTTGCATCTGACTTTTTAAGCACTAACTTCACTCAACTTTCTCCACTAACTACAATGCACAGGGAACAGCAATTTTGACAGGTAGGGCTTAAACTTACAGTGCTTGTCACTCAGAGCTGAATGGCAGGCAGATTGTCCTTGTGACCTGCTCTCAACTGACAGTTCAGATGCAAGGCCTCCAAACAGTATAGTACTCGTATGTTGCATATGTGACTGCTTGAGGGTCTCATGTAGTAACCAATGAATGAGATTCAGTTTTGTTCATTGCCCAGACCTACTGCTATTTGTGAAGAGTATTTCAAGAGCACAAGGCTCATAGTAGTATGAAACTCTACATCCTTCATACCTTCTACCACAGTATGCAGATCCATCATACCAGTACTGTTCAGGGAAGACCAAGAACTGATCATGATAGTTCAAACACATAAATAGTCATGCAAATATAAAAGCTAGCACAGCTAAGGCTTGCCATAGCATGCAACCTACATCGCAAAATAAAATGATGTGTCAGCAGCCCACTGGCAATCAAGAGTTGCTAGCTGGTGATAAATCAGAGTTTGGTCAGCAGCAGCCTGGACAAGGATCAACCTCTGTGCCTGGTTTTGCAAGGAAAAATATTTCCTCACTTTTTTCATTACAAAAGTCAAAAGTAAATTTATTATTTCTCCCTCAGACATGCATATATTCAATCAAATGCACTGATACATTTTTAGAATTAGAAGACATTTGAACCTGAGGCCATTACATGTGGTTGTGAATTCTGTAGGTAACTAGGTGATAAATGCTTATTGTACAATTATAGAGAGACTGTGTCTGCATACCCAAATCCCTACAAAAGACAAAGTACTCTACCATTCCAAGGTAGCCATATTTGTACTTCTACTTTATGTGTACTACATGAATTTTAAGAAGTCAGTGTGCCTTTCTAGCATTTAATACAAGTCACCTTTTTTAAAGGCCTTACATAGGGCCTTGTGGTAGAAGTTATGATACATTCCTTGGTGCATAGAAGTTTGTGTATTTAGAGCAGAACTCCTGAAGTAATCCCATGATATTATATTGATTTCCTCACTGTACGTAGACTCAAATAAAACAACAAATACAAGTTACTTATTCACATTAAATACACAGTTCAATATTTACCAGGAAGAAAATCTTCAGGAGTTCATACTTTCTGATGCCTCTTTTCCCGAAATCGCCTTCAAGTTAGGCCTTTCTTTTTTTGAGGTGATGGAAGTCACTTAGGAAAATGAGGAGTGCAGTGAAGGCTACATCTTTCTATGATGCAAGAAACTAGGGTTTGGGGAATACCTCCAGTAACAGCAGCTATGGGTCTATTTAGCACAACAGTTCATGACCCAGCCAGTAAAAATATGACCACCTTTAAACCCTCCCATTGATATAAACAGAAGTAGCCCTACCTTGAGAAAGAAGTGATAAAACCGAAACTGGCCTCCCCTCCCCTTCTCTACTAGTTTGGTACCAAAACATATTGTTTAGTGCAGTCCACTCGGAAGAGATCAAGACCACTGTGCTTGACTACTTTGGAATTATTAGAAAATCTCATTAAAAAGCTTTTAAAGAGCTATTTTTATCAAGATAAGATGGATATTGCCTGGAAAACTCCAATATGTGCATCTTTACATGTGCACACACTTAAATTACTTTGGGAGACATGAAAAACCAGAAGCCATTTGTTATCACAGTGTAGATGGCTGTATGACTTTTTTCATTTTTATCTTACACAGGATGGCACAAGAGCCAAGTTGCAGGAAAACAGAACCACACAGAGTCCAACAGCACTGCAAGGGATTCTCTCCCACACCTCAGGAATTCCACAATAGCTGAGCAAGGCAGAGCCACAGGACAACAAAGGAGCCCAAACATCTGGTTAGTGCAGCATCTTCTACCTCCTAGTGCAACAGAGGACACAGGAACAACAGAATCATGGTATTAATTTACTGCTGCAGCTCCAGGCATGGGTATGTTCTGCCTCTGCTACTTCAAACCAGCAGCTTAGGAGGCTGGCAGGCATGAGCCAGTTGGGATGAGGCCTGGGGGAAGGTGAAGGGGTCCCACATTGTCTGTAGTATCCCTCTTGTCAAAAAGAAAACATACATAAAATTTCTAAGTTATGCTCTTTCTTCTGCAACCCAGCCAGGGTTTTTCTGCCTGGGATAATGGCTTCCACATACCAACAGTTATAGGCATGCTCCTGTGGCTCCCTGCTTTCCTTTCAAACACATGGCTCATACTACTGGCACTAGCTGCGTCATCTCCCTCAGCACACACTCACACAAACACCCATAGGCTGACAACCTCACAAAATGCCTCCTTATGTGAATTTAAGCAAACAGTTAGTGCTGGTGCACAAACAGGAACTACCACCTTAAAAACAAAAAAAAAAAGCAAAAAAAAAAAAACCAAAAAAAACCAAACAAACAAACAAAACCCCTACTACCTGACAAGTCAGCTCTTTGACATGCAAGTGACAGCACTAGGGTCTGCTAACATGGATGAAGCTCTGGAGGAACACAGGTCCAGAACAAAATAAATGGGAAGTAAACATCAGTGGACAAAAAGCAGCAATCTATCTTCATCACTTCTTTCCCAAGAGATGAGGTCTGGTAAATCAGGATTTTCTAACAACTGAGGCTGGCTGGCCAGCCTGCATGCTTCATATGTATTATTAACAAGGATTAAAGCTCATTCTTCCATGTGCTCCCCACCCTGGTGACTAGGGCAATGTTTGCCAAGAACAATGCCAGCCAGCTCATCCTGATCTTTAATTAGCAGAGAATGGCTTTTCCAGTTGTAACTTATAACAGGCAGCGAGAAAGATCAAATCAGAGATCTACGAAAGACAGACACTGCAGAAGTTCAGTACGGTGCAGCTGGAGATCAATGAATTCTATACTTTCTCCATGAAACAGCAGGGCTGTGGAATGAAAATGGTACAGTTGCAGAGACAGTCAAACATCAGTGGCATTGGGGTAGAAGAGTGCTGCTCACAGTGGTCTCAAAGATAATTTACAAGAATGAGTAGTTCAACTATATTATAGGAAGATAAATCAAACAGTTTTATATTAATGTGTACAGGTCACTTAAGAATCAATTTTGCTGCTACATCTCAAAAAGGCCCACAACATAAGGGTAAGAAAAAGACCCTAGTAACCCCACCATTCTAACTGATCTGCTTAAAAAGCCCCATCTCAATCTTAGCACTCTCCTTGGTATAGATCCAGATCTGAAATAAATCAGAAAATGCTTTATCCTCCCAGTGCTTTGAACAAGTTTTAAATCTGTCCTCCCAGCTGAGTACATGCACCATTATAGCTATTCTTTGCATCAGACTGGAGCACAGCCAACATGTCACACATTTCACAGTCAATACTATTAGCTCCTTTGCTACAGCAGTTTGCACCACTAAGTACTTAGGCAAATAGGGTCAAGGCTTCAGTTTGTATGTGCTTGAAAAAAAGAAAGCATAACTCTATGAAGTGCTGATCAAAGCCTAATAAAGCCAGTAGAGTTCTCTCCATTCAGTTAAGAGCTGCTTATTGTTTTATTCACCCTAATTACAACTACCAAACCACAGTCACACTTACACCGGGCTTACATCATCAAGCCCAGCACAGACAGAGCACCAGACAGGGAACGAGGCAGCCCCCAGCATCACCCGGGAGCAGGGCCAGACTGCTGCCACCAAGGTAGCTACACAGCATGGTTATAGCTGTGACTGCACCTTTCAGCCCCATTAAATGGCTTTAAGGACAGACAATGCTTTCAAAATGGTACTCCCACTCTCAATAACTGTGAGAACAAGTGTCAAGCACTAGTGTTTATGATGGGGATCTTTACGGAAGACAACTCTTACCACACTTCCAACCCCACCACACCCTCCCCACCTCCTGAAACAAAAAAAAAAGGCATGCAAGAAAACAATACTAATCAAGTCTGCTTCTTTAATGACACTGCTTGAATAGAAGCAGACATGCAAAACACTAGAACTAAAAAAGTCACTGGGTTCCCCCACATATCCATTAAACGGTTTTTAAATGCATAATCTGAATGAATCTCTACCAAGTTCTGTTATTCTCTGTAGCAATATACTAGTAATACACCATAGAAGATAATTAGAAAACAGCGCACACAAAAATAGAACACGTACAGACTTCGATAATTGGAGAGAGAAGGTGAAAGAATTAGTGTAAACTATTTAGAAATTACACGGCAGAAAGAAGGTAGCACTCCCTCATGAATTAAAGTGTACCACAAAAGCTTTTGTTTTCTTCTGAATACATACCTGCGCACGAGTATTGGGTTCACATAGCCATGCTCTGGTAGCAGTGGGGTACAGGGTTGGGTTTTTTTTTTAAGAAGCTACTAGAAGCTTCCACCAAGTACAACAGAGCCAATGCCAGCTGGCTACAAGACAGACCAACATATCTGGGGCGGGCGGGGGGGAGATAGAAGGGGGAAGAGTGGGCAACTGCAGCTGGCAGAGCAGTGAGAATAAGTGAGAGCAACAGCCCTGCAGGCACCAAGGCGAGAGAAGGATGGGGAGGAGGGGCACCAAGTGAACGAGCAGAGATTCCCCTGCAGCCCACGGCACAGACCACGGTGAGGCAGCTGTGCGGCAGCAGCCCAAGTAGGTTAACGATGGAGCAGATCTCCGCCTGCAGCCTGTGTAGGACTCCACATCAGAGCAGGAGGATGTGAGCAAAGGAGACTGTGACCCCGTGGAAACCCACACTGGAGCAGGCTCTTGGCAGGACCTGTGGCCCCATGGAGAGAGGAGGCTACAACGAAGCAGATTTGCTACAGGAATTGTTTCTGGGAGACTCATGTTGGAACAGTCTGTTCCCGAAGGACTGCACCCGTGGAACAGATCAACACTGGAGCAGGGGAAGTGTGAGGAGTCCTCCCCTGAGGAGGAAGAAGGAGCAGACATGAGAACTAACATAACCCCTGTTCCCTATCCCCTTCTGCTGCTGGGGGTGGAGAGGACGTAGAAAAAAAATCAGGAGCAAAGTTAAGCCCAGGAAGAAGGGAAGCACGGGAGGAGTGTGTTCCAAGATCTGATTTTATTTTCTCATTAGCCTGTTCTAATTACCAATAAATCAAATGATTTTTCCCCCAAGTCAAGTCTGTTTTGCCCATGACAGTAATTGGTGAGTGATCTCCCCTTGTCCCGATCTCGACCCATGAGCTTTTCATTGTATTATCTCTCACCTGTGCAGCTGAGAGGGGGAGTGGTAGAGCAACTTTGATGAGCAACCCCAGCAAGCCAGGGTCAACCACCACAGTATAAAGTATCATTTAAATCCAGGCAATAATACATTTGAATTTAAGACAGAAATTACTTTTTGTATCATATATGACACCTGATACATAATTTCTACCCCTAACAGATTCTTTAGTATACCTTTTCAAGGTTTTTTTATTTCTCCTTTTCCTATGTTATACATGACCCTATGAACATAACCTTTTGAGATCTCGAGTCTGACAGCCTTAATAAGGGTCTTCTAGCTTAATTGCATAACTGAGTGCACACTGGCATGATTTCCATTTAAAAACTTCAAAACCTACACCTTTATTTTGGGCTTTGTTCCAATGTTGGTCCTACAAAAAGGTCAAAATACAGCCAGTTCTTCCCCACTTCCCTGAAACACAAAGCTAACATGGCTTCCACACACATAGACTAGCGTAACAAGCAGCTGTCAAAAAGTATCTGGCAAACCCAATTGCCGTACTATGATTTCTACCAATTTTTCACTGCCACGTGGCAGACTGCAAGGTTGTAACCTGCTTTGGAATTAAAGTTGTCCAAGAGACAGACCATTTCCCAAGGAGCTGAAGTTTGGGGGCTAGGAAGAAGGATGTGGAAGAACGCACAACTTAAGAGATGAGGCAGGGCTCCCTGAAAACAACTTGCGTTCTGCTCTCAGCTGACATGGAATTACCTGCAAAAAGCCATTTGACCTTCTTTCCTCACCCATATTTCTGCTCCACGTCAATTGATAACACAGAAGTTAGAATTAATAGGTTAGACAGGGATAATTCACACATCAACCAGATAAAGCCAATTCAGCAGGTTTTGGCCTTTCAGTATCATCCTTTTTCAGAAGGAATATGATAGATAAATCCAATAACATGAGATAACACAGATGTTAGCTTTCCAGCCCACAGCCAGTAACAGCAGTGAAAAAAAATCAAGGCTGAATACCAGGCTTAGTCTCTTTCGGGAGAGGAATTCTTAGTGCAACTCTTGATCCCAAGACCTCAGTTTTTCCAAGAAACAAGTTTCTACAGCATATTTATGTATTCATTTGCTTATCTTGACTGGATTTTTTTTCCCCAAAGCAAGCACTGAAAATAATTTATTTTTCCAGGCTGACACCTGGACACTTCCATTGTTTTTGTTGATTTTTTTCCTTCTTTATTTATTTATTAACACGTGAATTCTAGTGAGTTTACCACAGCAAGCTCACAGTTAATCACTTCGGAAGGTAGAAGTTGATGAAAGGAGCCACATCTTGAAGCAGAGAGAACAGAACCTAAATTAAAATATTGGATCAGGCACCAGCTTTTCCTCCAGCCCTTCATAAGCCACAATCTCTTTCTGTCCCTGCTCTCTATCAGGAAGATCATTAGCTGAATAAATGATAGCTAAAAACCCATTAACTAAGCTCAGATTTACTAGGCTTGATCAATTAGATTTTCAAGTGTAAAAAGATGCTAACTTACAAGTCTTAAGGAAGAAGCTCCTTCTGCCAAATGTATTAATTTCTGATCACTGCCTCCCTTTTCAAATCCCTTTTCAATTTTTTTCCACAAATTGAGAGGTTTGGGGGAGGTAGAGAGAATAGATTATACTTTCTGACATTCACTGCAAGACTTGTTCTTCTGTTTTCAATTTTAATTATTTATTTCAATTTTTCTTCCTGATCTCAAACTCCTAGCAGGGAATGAAAAGCAAGATGGATCCTGCTAGATAAACACAACTGGATTTCATATTGCTGATTCAGTTCTTTTTCCCAGGGTTCATACCAAGGCTGCAGTGGTACTGCTGGCTGTAACCATTCAAGCTCAACAGCCCAGTGGGACCAATTACTGCATTTACAGTGAAACATGCAAGGAAACTTATCTCCCTATCTCCATATAGCCAAGTTTACTGAAGGATAACCTACTACATTACACAGATTAATACTCCAGTGACTAAATTAATCCTTAGAATTTCACTCACTATTTGAGGCTTATAAATTTTAATTGGTTCTAAACTGCCACATGAATTTATGTGAATGTATATTGATGAAGTAGAAGGAATCAGAAATTACTCTATTAACACTCAGAGATAACAGTATATGTTGGGACCAATTTATAAACATATATAAATGTTTGCAAAGCAGGATTCAAACTTGTTTCAGAGGTGTATTATCATAGTTTACATATAACTCCACTGAGGGGGAAAGCTGCAGCATTAGATGAGAATGAAAGGCAGCTTCAAAAATTGAAATGTTCCTATTTTGCTAAAACATAGATTCAAAGCTGAAGGGTAAGCAGCGCTTATGCTATTTTTGATTGTACCATTATTGATGACAGTCAATCAATACTAGCAGTGCAGCAATCAGAAGAGTTTTCTGATACGCTGACACCCTGGTACATCATGCAAGTGGTTAGTTCTGTAACAATAAAATATAACACCAAATTTCTAAGGGGATTTGAAGTTCTTAACAATACCAAATGGCGTCTTCGGGAAATCAGAAAGTTTTGTCATCAGGACAAAACTTTGCCTTTGAAGTGCAGTTGCTTACCAAGATTAACTAGTTCACTGGTTGAACCTTTCAACAGTGAATCAAGGCAGAATTGGCTCATTAAAATGCTATCAGAACAGTCTAAAAGGTTGCCTTTTTTTTTTTTTAAACCCATTTACCATAATATGGTTAGTTGATCCTGAAACAGTTATGATTATTTGAGTTACAGTGACACAGAGTGTTCAACTACTGCCCATAACAGCAGGGGCATCCATTATGTTATCCATTTTTGTAAAATACAGCAGCAGTTAACAAGGTAGAGAATCAGAGAACCAGCCAAGTCTAAAATAACTAATGTCAAGACTTCCCAAAACCAGTAATATGAAAGGTCAAGTCTATCTCTTTTCTCCTGCCCAAATGTAAATAGCTTACTGAAAGCCAGGAAGCTAAACTGCTACCCAAGGACTACTTCCCATTCTTGCATGACAGTTATGCACATTTTCAGTTTACACATGTGACACACAAAAGTAATTCTGACACCACACTAATCAATTTCATATACTAGGACTGCAAATAATATATGAAATAGTGGGAGGCTGCTTTTTTCATACTTCTTTCCACATCTACACAAGACCACAAGACTTCCACAAACATTTCCAATATGTTTGTGGAAAATCAAACATCTTACAAAAGATTTTAGTCTCACAAATTCCTTTAACTTCCAGTAGTTAATTAATTGGGATGTCCCATTCAGCATCATTAGGAGTGAAGCTGCTGTACAGAGGAAAAATGCCCTAAGGATAAAATGGCCCACTGAGTTTTTTCCATCTTCACAGATCATAACTGCAAATATTTAAAGGGGAAAATATCTGGTGCATCCCATGCTCAGATTGCCTTTCAGACCACAATTTCAAGATTGTGGGACAGACTCCTGCATTCATTACAGTGTCTAGTAATAACTTAAGCCCATAAGACAATGATAATTATGTCAATAATATTTAAGAAGTGATCCAATATCCATTTTCAGAAGCTTTTAGCATCTGTTATCTTTTGATTAAACTGTGACTAGAAGGCAGTATAGGCTGCCCTTAAGGCCAACTCCGTACAGCCAGAAGTACAGGTATCTTGCAGTAAACATTGGGAGTGCCTTAGAACACTGACAAATACTGCTGAAAAGGGGATACAACCAGTAACTTTACAGTCACTTATGCACCAAGCTTTATAGAGCACCAAGCTGTATAACTCTATACATCTTCATTTTATGCCCTGTATCTTTGTATGGTGCTACCAAGCTAAAGCACAACTTAAAAAAACAAACCTATACAGCTTCTAAATTGTGGGAGATGCCATACAGAATAAACAAAGACTGATTAAATAGGAAAAATTTTGCTTCCGTAGTCAAATTTTAGTTTCTAGGCTAGCTTAAAATATTGCTTGAACTAGATAACATCTTCATATAAAGCCATTTCTTGGGTGAAATCCTGAAGAGTTAAGAAGCGAAAATAATTACAAAAAGAGGCTTTATTTCTAGATGTTTCTTTCTAATGTATTTATTCTCTTAATAGCATACTATTTTTAACTTCCTATATTCTCTTCTGTTTGTATTTGACACAGCAAGGGACAATTTCAGGTTCAGAGGCAAATTAAACTGCCTATTTTTTTTTTTCCTTCAGAAAAGTTAAGATACTATTGTACTCATACATTTAACTTTCTGCTCTTTTAAGCATTTCCAATTGCTGAATAAAAATAGTGCAGCTCCAGCAGCCTTAAACAAAGATCCCACAGTTTTCTTACCTTTACCAGAGCTTGAGACTCTTTAAGGCAGCTCTCCTTAAATTTCTAGCTAAGCTGGTAATCACCAAAGCATTTAAACCCATCTCAGCCAAGCAGTTGGCTCTTCCATCTTCTTATATACAGATGAGACTGTGAACATTCAGACATTCACTCCTAATTCTTCTTTATCTGGCCTTTCAGACTCTAGGCAACCATCAAAGTAGAAAGCACAAGCACGACGACTGGCAGTAGAAAAAGCCTCCTGTCTCACCTGGCTCTGATAAAAAGCAGGTGTGTTACACCACTGACCTGCTGTACAGAAAATGAGCATCAGCTGGGCATATTACAGAATCAGTACCTGCAGCTGGGTCAAGATACAAACTTTAACATCAGGGTTAATGCTGATCAACCTGTAAGGCTGTTCAGCTTGCTAGAAGGAGTCTTCTGATAAACGACCTTTTTTCATAGAATAAATAGAGAGGAAAAGAAGGTATAATTGAATTTGTTCTTCTATTTTTCAAGAAACAGCCTGAGCTACCTTATATAAAACACTGCTCTAATTATTTCTATTCTTAATGTATCTGTATAGTTTTATATGAGCTCTTCTGGGTGAGATCTCAGCACTTCAAGTAACTTAGTAATACAATTAACATCAGCCCTTTATTGTAGTTTCTCTCTCAGGTAGTATGCAATCCATCCAAATAGAAAGCTTCAGTGTTCTCCAGTTAGGAGTTTAGTAGGGAAAGACCATCACCTTTTCCAGGATTCTTTATTGCTTTGGCAATCACTGAAAAAGGATACAAAAATTAGCCCATTCTTTCTCTTCCAAAAAGTGCTGAGCCAAAATATCAAAGAAATAGAGCGCAAAGTTTTTCAGAACAGTCATGCTCTGAAATGGCTAGACACATTACACAGACCTAGTATATTACATCTAGGCCAATACACTAATTAGATAGTAAATATTAGAAGACCTACTCATTCATTAAACTAAATGAGCTAATGCTGTCCAGACATTAAATACAAAGAATGAAAGCTATATGCAAACAAAACAGCTGTAATGACTTTCTGATAAATACTTTCAGGCTGAATATGGCTAGAGGATATTACTCTAGGGTAGCAAAAAAGATTTCCTTTGCACAGCAGCAATAATCTATATATCCACAGAGAATTTAAATACATGATTGAGATCTGCAGCATACTATTTTCACTGCAGATGTAGAGATAATGTTTCTCCTAAGCTTCTATTATAAAGCAGCATCCCTGAATTCACATCTGGTCTTCAGGAAGACATTCTGTACTAAATTTTTGGAGAAATAGACAAAACATGGTTAAAGGGTTGGCAAGAATTGAGACAGAGCAGCAGCCATTTGAATCTAGTCTAATTCCTCTGCTACTTTTCAACAAAATATAACACAGAGAAAATTGAGCTTCAGAATCTTATATACCTAGTAGATCAATGTTTTTTAAATTGTTTATTCAAGACCAAATTGTTCTAATTTTGAATTTATTTTTCTGTGAAAAAATAAAGCTCCAAACCTTTATTCACCCTGTCGCAAAGTCCCATTGCTGACAGCAGGTCTTTACTATAGCTGTGACCAGTTTTTGACTACAGTCTTTTTCTCTAATTCAGATTCTGTTCTCCAATTTTTAATAGTAATTTAGCAGGTTGCAGAGAAGGATGGGAGTGCCCACTTTGTATCCCTTTTTTTCTGATGTATCAATGGGAGCTTGGGAATTGTCTGACCTGTTTGTCACTCAAACAGCAGGAAAACAAGCATGCACTTCTATGTATGTCTCCACATGTTACCATACAATAAGCACACAAATAATAGCAAGGTATCAGAAGAATCAAGGTTTTTCCCACATCACATCCTTTTTTGATAAAGCAAGGTGGCAGATTACTATAGTTACCTTGACTGGGTACCTGTACTTCTCGAAGACAGGCATGTGAGAAGTAAACACCATCCCACCTAGGCACTTTAACAGATTCCTGCTAGTGATGTGCTTTTTCTCCACTACTTCCTACATGGCAGTAACTGGAGGGATAGCCTGACAAAAAACTTAGGAAAGAATGAAGTGAAACTGTTTCATTGCCTCTCTTTAGCCTAATCAAAGGACTGTAGTTTACAAGCTTACAGAGTCTTGCTGGTTTCCTGGTTCTGTATTTGCAGAATGTGTGACTGCTTTGTTAATATTTTGCTCAGCTCCCCCAAACTAATATTAAGAATTCACATTTGGCCTGCAATAACTGAAATGGAATCCCTATATTACAGTGTTTATTTCTTTTTTAACTCTAGTTAGAGAAAATATTTGTATCAATGGCTTAAAACATCTCAAGGATCATTTCATTTTCAAGGAGGCTGTTCCAAAAACGTTGATTTCTTATGGTGCTGGTTGCTTGTACTCTTCCACATGCATCCAAGTGATAGAAATCCCATCACTTACCCTTACCTATGAGATATCCTAATTTGATATAAAAGTATAAAAATATTGTGAGAAATAGATCTCAACAGAATTTAGTGCAGATGTCCTACAAGCCTCTTCCAGTGGAATCATTTATCAAATACGTGAGAATATGTCAGAGTGAGGATTTCTGAGCCTTCCTCTAAATTGCATTTTATATTTGGATTAATGAATGAAGTAATAAATCAAGAAAGACTGCTGTACTCTGATTACTCTCAGTTCCTCACAGACAACTTCTTTTAATGTCTTACCTGCAAGGCAATGGAAAGAAGCAAGGAGAGACAGCACAGAAAAAGGCATGACTGGAGAGAATCAACTTTTCTTTTTGTAGTGATTATACCATCAATAAAAAGTGCACAGCACAAGGTGTTTGCACTGTTGCCTAAAAGGTGGGTGGAAAACAGAATTCTTCTCCCCCTATAAATGCCCATGTATGCTCTGGGAATGTGTTTTTTTCAAACACTGCATAATTACTGTCTGTCTTCTAGAAAGAAAATATGGGGTTTAAGTCCTAGTGGTTCGTTGTCTACAACAAAGCATGGAAATACATCCCACAAACCTAGGCATTAGAATAGGTCTTATTCTCTCCAAAGTAGTCAACTGCAGCCTTATTACTGTTCAGTAATTAGATATAGTGTTAAAGGTCTCAGTTACAACAGAAAACAGCATCAATTTAACTGTCTAATCAAGTGAAGATAACTTGGTACAAGATCAACTGAAATCAAGTGAGAACACCTACATGAAGGGGTTATAGGTATATCCTACACATTATATCTTTTCTTAAATTATATGAATTTACCATACATACAAACCCAAACTGTCACTGAAATGCATTAATTTTCATAGTCTACACACAGATAGCTCCTAGCAGGTAGTAGGCAAGTAAAATCCAAGTGTTTTATAAAACTTTAATACAGCAAATCTTCCTTCTATATCTTTATTTTGTTTCAGACATCATAATGTCTTTGGGAAGGAGTATAAATGAGGTAGAGACATTTCTGGCTCCCAACAGTGGAGGAGACTATATGACTTGTAATCACAAGTGATCTGACAGTGTTTGCTATTATGTTGCTGGAAAATCTCCCTTGCCCATCCCAAAGCTTTTGTTTTTTTCTTATCCCTCATTTGCATTCTCTCTTTCATCCAAACAACAACACAAGTGCAGCATTTCGACAGGTTGTCATCAGTACCATTCCTATCCTGAAGGCTAGATCCATGACGTACAGTTGTTCTTCACAGCCTCTTTCATCTCTCCTATATAGCATAAATGGGGATGCAAAAATATTTCAATGTTTTTACACGCACACTCTTGTAGAAGCAGGGAATAACATACTTTAGCATTCAAAAGGGTGGATGCCAGATTAATTACAAACCTGGGAGAAACAGAATAGATAGCCAGGAAGAGATGACATACAGTGCAGGAGAATGGGTTGTAAATTGGTGCTGAAACAAGCCATGTTAGCACCGATGTCATGAAGTCATAGTGTTTGCATACCACAGCAAGTGTTTATTTTCTCCTTAGGGACAGTTTGTGATTGTTATAGCTGACAAGAAGGTGAGGAAGAAAGAGCTGGTGTGCTTTAAAGTATGATGGGAAAAAAGAAAAAACTGTCTTTTATATTTTATTGTTGCTTGGAGAATAGTTTGCTCTCTGCAATTTAAACAGATTGTAACTGTTGAAGGGTGAAAGTCCTTCTAAAGGAGGGATGTAGGGAAACATAATAGGAATCGGGGGCTAAATTCTGAATGCTGAACTGGCCAGGCTGCTTTCTGACAGAAGGTTCTGGAAACTTGAAGTCAAACACACACTAGAGACTTGGGGAGCCACGTGCTAATGATTTCAAGCCAACTCTAAGTCATTCTATCAACACAACATAAAATTGCTCAGGCAGTGTTTATCCTATAGCTAAAAGGAGCGAATTACCTGCAAATTCAGGACACACACACACATACTCGCAGTGCAGTTTGAATCCAGAAATATCACATTTTGGGGGTTTTGTTACCCCTGTGCACACAGAGCGTTTAGAAAACAGTAGCTGACAGCAATCACTGAACAGTCCCGCTGGTGACAAACAATACACAGGTCACTTCCCTTTGTCATCAGGGTTGGCTCCATAGAAATAATTAATGCTAAAATCAGAAAGAATTGTTCACTACAGTGAGTAGATGTACTCATTGAATATAAACAGAAGACTGCACAAGAAGTAAGTTTAACAGAGCTACATTTTAAAAATAATTACCCTGCAAGCTCCCTCAATCATAACAAGTTTTTACAAGGAAAAAATATTTTACTAAGTATTGCAAGTGTTAAGAGCTCAGAATTATGCTGATAAATAAAATCAGTATTTCAGGGTAGGACTGTCTCTCACTGCGTATTGCATAATAGCCACATTGTAACTTCCTGTTGAAGTACAAGAAGAAATTAAAGTGTGGTTCATGCCAGAAGTTCACATTGCAGACAATTGATGCTATTGTTAACCTGAGGGTTTTTTAATCTATATAGAGGTTTCTTTTCCTAATTGGAAATTCCTAACAAGTATTCTAAAAGAAACAGATAAATGGTGAATTTTTATGTATAAAGACATGCCCAGAACAGGTTAATACTCTTCAGGTGGTGCCTTGTTGGAAAGGCAATTTCTTGTTCTGTTCCTGCACTAATGGATGCTTAACAACCCAGCACAGTAGAGACAGTGGAATTAGTTCAGCTGGGGAAGAACTCACAAACAACAGAATTTTAAAGGATTTGAGGGTTTTTACATTTGTTTTTCTCATGTAGTTGTCTTAGCTTTCATTCAGATTTACAGCATTAGGGAATGTTTTTAAGTATTTTATCCATGTATCAATTATTCTCTGAAGAGGGCTTCACTGTATATCTACAATATAGCACTTGTGCAGTAAAAACAAGCATCCAAAGAACCCTCATGAAAATACATAAAAGCCAGTTATTGTGATTTGTGTTTACATTCCAGCTGTCTTCTAAGGAGATTTTTTTCCATGCCATTAAAAAAAAGAGGCTAGTGCTGTGAATTTCTGGACTCTGAGATAAGTTCATGAAAACATTTAGGTTCATATCTCAGGTTTTTTCTTGTCAAGAGATTTTCTTAAAACAAAACATACATACATTTAAACATATGCATGAGTGCCTTCATGAATTAAAAACTGCAAGTTAATGCACAATGAGACTGAATTCAACCACCTATTTGTATCTGTGGGTTTCTTTTCAACTCAGGTAACCTCTCAGAGTGCACTTACTGACCTTGGATGAAGAATGTCCAAAGTTTTTCATATCTGAACAGTCTAGTCTATTCAACAGGGCAGTCAATAAGAGAGATCCAACCATCAAAGAATTTCTGCCAGCCTACTAATATTTCTACTTGACTTTCACCTTGGGACAGATGATAAACCAACATAATACCTTGTTACCAGCAGTATGCGTATCCCAGCTTTTATGGAATGCATCTAGTCAACCTGCCCACACCCAGGCATGAAGATCTAGAAGCTGGCTATAATCCCACACAGATGCAAATGTCTCTAGAAAGCAGTCTGCTGAGGCATCCCAGCACAGGCATCTGGCCCACACATACTGAAAAAACTGAATTAACTCCTAGAGGAAATGGAGAGTGAATATGCCACTATAATATACTCAAGCTGCAGCTGCTGCAATAGCACTGGGAAACTTCCTGTTTCTTAATGGGTGTTGTGCATATCAAACCTTTCTCAGTCTTAATTACAAAACAAAAAACAGTATGATTCTCTTACTGTATGTCTTTATTTACCCTCTCATCTGCTCTGGCATTTTAATATTCAAGTTTTAGTTGAAAACAGATGCCTCAGCTTCAGCACCTTCTTGTAATGGCTTAATACTCTAGGTAAGATCAAAGACAGAGGAAAAAGATGCTACACTGAGCACAACTTTTGAGCAAATGGGCTTGAATATTCATTAAACAACATTTAATTTAAACACCCAAACTCTAAAAGCAGCAACATATGGGCCTATTTTATTTTACATAAACTGAATAGGAGGTTGTGCCATTAGTTTCTGCAGACATAATGTTCATTACAAATGAAGTATGTTTTCCTTTAGGGAATGCATCACCATTTCTGTGGTGTTGTCATTCCCCCAAAAGGTTCAGTATACTTGCCATATGAAGTACTCTTCTTGGCAATGTGCTTCAAAATGTAAACAAAATTCCCATAGATCTTCACTGACAAGGGGAACCTGGGGCAAATTAAATTCTTTAATGAGAAACAAAGAAAATAGCCATCTCTTTTCAGTATTTTAGCATGTTTAAGAGACTGTCTCACCTGCATAGTTTGGTACATGGATTTCCCCTTACCCTCTGCAATTCAGCAGTTTTGCATCAGTAACTCTGTCTTACATGGTTCTACAGTCCTCTGCTGGCTAAAGGATTGCTTTGCACAATCTCTTTGAGAATCTATGCTGTTTTCTTGTATGTACCTTGCTCTTGACATGTGTGGATTGAAAATGGCTAGAAAAAAAATTATTATTCAGCAAGCTCCAAGTAAAGTATTTTACACATGCTGCATTTCACATCCCAAGACAGCTATTTAAGAGGTAGACCGAAAAGTATAATTGCGGGGGGGGGGTGTGGGGGGGTGGGGGGAAGGCTGGGAGTGATAAGTACTTAAGTACTTGGAGAACTAAGCTGAAAAGCAAAAGAGAAGCATCACCATATCTGAGGCTGGAGAATCTTTTCTCATTGCAGTCTTCTAGTGATTTTCATTAAAGTTGCTGAGAAGTAGTAATTGAGAAATGGACCTTAGAAGTACATAGTGTTTACCTGGTAGGTGTCTGCCGTAGCATCCTATTTCCATTTTTTAATTCTAAATGTTTTGTTGGTTTTGGGGGGGTGGGGGTGTTCCTTTTTTTAATTGAAAAAAGATTATTTTGTATCTTTACTAAAAAAAGAGTGTTAATGTAGGACTGAAGAAGTCTGGCATCTTGATATACCTGGGAAGCTTACTTCCTTTCATCCACAGAATAGCAATAATACAAAATGCTATATAATCTTTCCTCAGCTCTGGAGACAGCAACTTGGCATACCTCTTTTTTTTTTCTTTTTCTGGCACTTGCACCCACAGGGGTACCAGTGGAGCATTGATCAGCCACTAGAAAGGGACTGATAAATTGCTTTATACAAGCTATATGATTATTGTTCATTTCTTCACAGTCTATGGAAAAGTAAAGCTAGAAAAAGCATCCTGAAGCAGAATACACTAAGAAACAAAGAGAAGCCATTGAGATGGAATGGGAGAGGCTGAAAAGTAGAAACACGTGGAGATATATCACCTAGGATATATGCCTGGAGATAACATATCAGTGAAAGTTTGTGGAATGTGAAATATATATATCAGTGAAAGAAACGAAAAGGTTGTGAAAAGGACTAACACAGGTTTCATAAAACAAAGCATTGTCTATATGGAACAGGCAGCTTGAATGAAGACAAGGTATCCTCTTGGCTACATAGACACTTAGGGGTTAAACAAAACTCCAGGCTTCTTTAAGGGGGCAGCAAAAGACGCAAGATTGAACTGTCTTCCCCAACTCTAAAGACAGGAAAATCAGTAATGATCACACAGAGTTATTTCCTTTAAAGTACAAGTTGTTTTGGTTATGGAGTAATAAACTTTACTAATGAAAGTAAGGGCATACCTTCTGAATGGCACAGCTGAGTTGTGATACTAAAATGGTACAAAATTATGTTAATCTGCCATCACTGACAAAAGTGAAAGTTAGTCCTCACATGAGCCATTAGAAACGTATTTCTGAGATGCAGAAATCTGTTGTCAAGGCATCTCATGAGCAGAATGTATGTTTTCTGTAGCAGAAATTACTAAAATACTGCCAACTAGCCTCATCACCTCTGAAGAGAGCTTTTAAAGGAAGAGAAGTCATCTCATGAACCATTTGAACACAGCAGAAGGAATTACCTGCTCCTATGCAGGGGCAAAGCGCCAACCAAATTTTACCAAACATGGGCTAGTTGCTGCACGAAAGTTTTAAGGGTTGCACAGCTGTTGACTCAAGGACTGATTGAAAGAATATTAAGGCAGAGCAGAGTTGGTTGAGCCTTGTCTGCATTCAGAATTTCGTGTGCATTGAGCCTCTCACTGAGGCTGTTTCCACAGAAGGAGGTCCCTTTGCTGACAAAAAAGCTGGTCCAGCAGTTAGCAGGAGTGTTATCTTGACACTGAGGTTCAATTCCTCAGCTAAACATTCGCTTGTTTTCTGACCTGGGGAAAAGCCACTACTGCAGGAGGTATTTTTATACTAATAGGAGGTTCAAAACTGCATCAAGGGAGGTTTAGACTAGATGTCAGGAAGCATTTCTTTACCAAGCGGGTGGTTGAACACTGGACCAGGCTTCCTAGAGGTGGTCAGTGCCTAAGCCTGTTCATGTCTACAAGGCATTTGGACATGCTCTTAATAACATACATTGTACGTACTCTGTGTTTAATGCCAGATGTCTGCTTTTCAGGTTTTATTGAGTCTGGACAATTCAATTTTACCATGTCTTCTCTGGTTTATGAATTTGTACAGTGCTTCAGAGTACGTTTAAACAAACACTGTGGAGCTAAGTGCTAGGCAAAACACTGGAATTTTCATTAACTCCTCAAAACCATAAAAATTTAATATTTGTGTGTGAATATGAAAAAAATTCAAACCTAAGTCTTTATATTAGTCTTTTGTAACACCCTGAAGTAGGGTCTAGATCAGCCTGACTTTCTTCAATAACCATAACTGATCAATTAAGTACTTAAATCATGAATTCTGACAGCTGTTACATTTTACAATGCACCTCTACTTGCTTTACAAGCAAACAAAAAAAGGCCTAATTTAAATTCTGGTCTGTAGTAGGGTGCATCAAACTATAAAGCAGTGAGACAAGCAGTGCAAGAACTGTTGGCCAACATATTTAAATTCAGTTTTTTCCTCCTTTTAATTTAAAAATACAAAGCCACTCCTATTGTGGTTTATACATTGCCTATTAAACCAGGCAGAAAACATTGAAAAAGGAAACTGACAGTACCAATTTTCTACTTGCAGACAACACTGTGCAGTAGATATGGATCTGGGGTCATCTGTCACAGAAAAGTTTTATTATCAGTGATTGAAACCTGTTATCAAATCAACCCAAATGATGCCTGGCTTAACAAACAGGCTAGGAAAAATTGACAGAAAATGATAGCAGGGTAGCAGCTCCACCACAATCAAATCAGATCATCATGAAAGGCAGTGAAGCATGTTTCTCCTAATGCAGGTCAGTTTGCAATCTGGCCAGCCTCATTAGATAACAAGCTGTATTTTAACCCAATGAACAAAAGTACAGACTTATCATCTGCCCCAGTGAAGCATCGCACTCACAGTTTTTGCTGGCTGTATAATATCTACTCTGTTAAGAGAAGACACAGATGCTCTGAATGTCCTTCTGCCTCAGCATGCTACTTGACCTTCTTTAGGATCTCCATGTATGAACAGCAGTAACTGGAATAGAATATGGAGCTTTATTAGCAGTACTGGCTGATGATGGCCAGCTCTTAGAAAAAACACAATTATTTTCTAGCTCACAGAATGCCTTTTAGCCACTTCTGCAGCTGTTTCATTACCCACAGCCTTTACAGAGAGCAAAGACTAAAATTAGGAGGAAACTTACGAAGTCCAGATGAGCACAAAAATCCACAGGAGGTATTATTTTTTTAACACATAACTATCATTCACGAATTTTAGCAAACAAAAGACTAAATTTCCACTTAATCCCTTTAAAGCAAAGGAGTCCAAAGCATTAATGTTCCAAGATGCACCTACTCCTGACATTGACTTGTCAAAGCTTATTTAAACCTTTCCATTTTATGTCTTAGAGGCATTGTTACAACTGTGTTCATAGAAGTAATTTAGTCTTTTTGCTGTTGTGTTAGGAACATGATTAACAAAAGAAACATTTGCCATTGATACTGAAAAGTTCTGCTCATATGAAACTTTGCCAGCATTCAGAGCAAAAACATAAACTACTTTCATCTAGTCTCTTAGCACCACCAAAATATCTATCCACAGAAAGGCTCTCTGTATCTATTTTCACTCAAATAGAAGCACATGAGCAGGAAGCATTCACAGCTAGAATTTCAAACTTGCTATACAAATCTAGTAAGAACAGCTGCTATGGGACAATGTTCTACTTCCTCTGTGTAGGAAACCAATGACATTAAAATCAGTTTCATACAGGAACTGCCCAGAATACTATGGTCAAGTTATTTCTTTTGACTGCTGCAAATAGATTTGCTAGTGATCTGCACACTTTATTCCTTACATGCCTTTTTTTCTATTAGCAATGAGAAGCTACACCAACCTTTTATTCCTCTGCTTATGAGTGCGGCAGCCTTCTCATGGTATACTACGCCTCATTTATTTCAAGCCACTGAGATATCAGCATCATTTCTTTCCCTAAACAGTTGTTCTTAACTGTTAGGAGCTGCTCCCAAGTAAAAAAAAACACCTCATTGCCCAGGTGATGCCAAGTTTCAGCATCTTTTATCTGTATCACAGTTGTAATCCTTTTCTTGATGCCAAGACACTAATCTCTGCTTCCCTGGTAAGTCTTTCTGTTCTATAGTTTCTTTTGCGTTATAGACTACAATCACCTTCAAACAGAAGCCACCAATATCTGGGTGTGCCTTATATATCAACCTGAACAGAGGTGGAACCTCAGGAAGAAGGTGGACTGCTTGACCCAGATAAGTCAAACCTTAAGGCTGCTGCACAGCTTCTTAAGTATTTCAGAGGAAAACTATACTAGTCTATCTACACAAGTTTTAGTCCTTATTTAAAAAAAAAAAACAAACACAGCATCTCCCATAGTAATTATAACCTCCATAAAAACCCCACACAACTCAATTCCTAGCTATTAAAAGTTAATATAAGTCTTTCTATATATATCAATTTGAGATTACTCATTGATTTAATTTAAAAGTTCCTTCTCCAAAAAGCCTTCACAGTCTAATTTGGGCTCCAAACTTGTCATGAAATACCTGGGATATTGAAATCAGAGGGCCAGACCAAAGTCTAAAAGCAGGCAACAGTGACAAAAACCTGTAGATGATGGGATGTGCCAAGACCACCAGGAAATAAAAGGGTACCTTCAACACACAAGAGGAAAAAAAGTGAAGATTCCTGTTCATCAATGCTTTCTACTTGATTGGTTTAGTTCACACAGGAAAGAGGATTAACCTAGTCTTTACATTATGACATATGCATTAAACTTGTGAATTACAGAACACCTGCTACACATGCTTAAATCTGTAGTGTATGAAGGCAAAATGTTGACAGAAGAGAAACTCAGAGAGCTGTTCATGTCTTCAGACTGTTGAAGCACCAAGACTGCAGATGACAACTACTCAATTACTTGCTATTTTCCGTGTGGAATTATAGGACAAAATAGACACATAAATATACAATATTGCAGAATAGTGGGAAAAAAATCAGTATTGGGTGATCCGATTTGATCAGTGAATCCTAGATCACTTAATATAATTTTGCTCCCCCTCCCTGTTTTTTGTGTTTAATGCCTCATACTGCACAAGAGTACAGCCTACAGATACATGGCTATAGCATCAAGCAACAAGTCAGTTGTTCTGTGGATTCACTAAGTATTTTTTTTCTGTCAATCTTAACACCAAAACAGGGCACCAAATACCAAATCACAGCACCAAGCAGTAAGAGAGCCCATTTCTTCCATCTGCTTCAAAAAGTTCCTGTATCTCATCATAAATGAGCCTGTAATGAATAGCATGCAAGACATTACAGAATTGAAGAAAGCAACCTTTATTACTGCAACTCTAGAACTAAGTTCTGCTTAAAGAGGTACATGCCCCTTATAACAGTACCTTTTACTATGTAAAGTCAAAACATCAAGACTATGCAAGGCCTATACCTTTTTGCGAGCACTTATTTATAGATCCCTGTTGACTGCTTAAAACTAAGGTAAGGAGGCTTCTGAAAAAAGCAACTAGAATTTGTGCCAGCACTCTAAGGCTTGAAAGTAGCATACAGTTAGAAAACAGTAACTGCACAGTCTTCACTGAACAAGATGGTTTCCATTAAATTCAAAAAAGAACCATAAAAGTACCATTTAAAGCCTCAGATCCAAAACACAACTGTTTTTGATGCATATTTTCAAAGGAGTTGACCTCTTTGGCAGAGGACAATTTGGCTTTCAGCCTATTTTATGAAAAAATGTTCTCCAAGTCCTACTTGTATTGTATTGCTGTGTTCACATCACCCCCTAGCGATTGTTCAATTACATTTAATAGCATGACTCCTGTCCTTTGATGTTGAACATTATGTATAGGAAGAGTTTACTGAAAGTATTACCTTTAAAGCAGATCCAATTTCTAACTCTATGCCTTACATGCATTACATTTGTTCCACATCCCTTACTATCTTCTCAGTTTTCAGGAATTTACTGTCACCTACTCCAAACAGATCTTCAGACTCAACAGCTCAGTGCACATCCTGTATCTAAGCACACAAATCCCACTTTTAATACCCCTATAGCAATTCTTTAGAATTGAAGCTTTCGGAAGAACATCCAACAGGTACCCACCTTTGAAGGTCTGCCAAGTAAAAAAAGCCTTTTATCTTCTCCAGGACTTCTGAACCTATTATTTTAGAAGAATTACTGCTTTTCACCATCCCTAGTATAACACCACTAGTTCGCCTATGCTTAAGAAACTGAAGCAACTACCCTTTCACAAGAGCAACTGCCTACTGATTCCAGTTAATAACTTCAGTGCAGACAGAAACACCACAGCACAAGGTACTGAAAATTTACTATACAGACAGAAGTGTGATGCTACTGAACACAGAATATAGCAATCTCACTAGTTCAAGATTCAGGGTGTAGTCCCCTTTCAAACACTTTAACTTTCAAGATTTTTTGGTTTTACCAGTAACACTAGAAATGCCCTGTGTTAGAATATGCTATCTTAGCACACAGTTAAATATTGTACTTAGATAATAATCAAGTCAAAACCACCAGTTCAGCTGCTAGAGCCACACAGCTTGTTTCACTCCTGTTTCAATTATAAAACTTCTATTTTGCTTGATACTCAAAATACCTGGACCAGAATACCCATACTTCTAGCACAGAGCATGCCTCACCCAGCCATTATTCCAATCTTAGTGACTTCTTTAACAATACCAGAAGAAAATTAAACACGTACTGGTGTGCAGACCAGAGACAGACCCTAGAGCCTGTCCTGACAGCACAGGAACAAGACATGACTGACTGATTCCCTCGTCAGCAAAATTCTTAGCTGCGGAAGAATGCAGCTCTGAGCATCTCTCTACATGCTTTGCCCTCTGTCATGGGTTCAGCAGCAGCAGTCGTTTTTTCCCTTTTAAGTAGTAGCTGGTGTAGCACTGTGTTTTAGATTTTTGGATAGGAACAGTGCTGATAACACCAGTGTTTATAGTTATGGCTTAGAATGCTTAGGCTGGCCAAGGACTTTGAGTTTCATGCTCTGCCAGGGAGGAGGGGAGCCGGGAAGAAGCTGGGCAGAAGCAGAGACAGGGCACCTGACCCAAACTGACCAAAGAGGTATTCCAT
>JASSUY010030836.1:0-14341 GCA_032466535.1 Forpus xanthops | reverse complement strand
CCCTCGGACTGAGGAAGAAAGAGAGGGGAGTGAGTGAGAGAGCGGCTGCATGAGTTTGAGAGCCTCAAACCATGACACCCTCCCTTAAGGTATCTTCTACAGGTCTATATAATATATAGATAGTGAGACAAGCACAACTTAAAGGACCTTCCAAATCACAGTCTGAACACCAGATGACAAAAGTACACCTATCTCCATGAACTTACACTGCCTGCTTATAATTAGGTTACACTACTACCTGCAGAAAGCTCCGATTCACCTAAAATTTATACTCAAAACAGGAGTCATTTAATTATGAAAAGATTTTAATATAGTGGCAACAGTGTACCAATCCTGAATTTCTCAACCTTTACAAAATAGTAGCTTCCAAATCAAAATTAAAGGGCAAACCAGCATTATGCTGACAGAGTTTATTTGATGTTAAAGCCAGATGAACATATTCTTTCCAGAACAGTTCTTCATAGAGTAACACAGCCTGTAAAGAAACAGATATATCAGTGCCACATATTTAAAATAATTGTTACACTAATATATTTACAAAACCTGGCTCCCAAATAAGTCAAATGAAACACACTGCCTTTCTTAAAGGAACACAGGGTTCAAAATTTCACAGTACTGCTATGAAAATAAGTGGGACCCTATATTACAGCATTTCTGCAGAAGAGCTCAACAAGCTGCAACTGCTTTGATAACTTCATGTTTGAGACATTATACTCACTATATCGACTCCCAGTTTAATTTGATTTAAACCGAGTCATTCAGACCATTTGTAGTAAACTCAGTTTTGTCTCTGACTATTACTGTCCTCAACATGTCGAATTCACTTATGCTTCCGCAGAAAAGACATAAAAATATAGTCTAAGACTTATTTACAAATATGATTTTTTAAACAAGGAATTTACTTGAAGCATCTGTAAGATATTTGTGCTCAAAATAGAAATCATACTACTTCAATCTATTTGAGATAACAAAAACCAAGGTGTACTATCCTTTGCTTAGCACACCTACATCAACATAGGAAAAATGTAAGCCTTGTTTATAATAAAACTAAATAATCAACATGTTTAGCAACAGTATCTTTAAACTGCCCAATTTGTTACTTCAGTCTTTATACTAATTAGTTACTTCATGTAAGCAGAAGCCACAGAAAGTATCAACTCCGTAGTAAGCACAGTGAGTACTCACTGTAGTAAGTGATTTGTAAATACTTAAGTCTTTCTTAAGCTCTTATGCTGGTCTTTGTATCAGCACAAGTACATTGGTCTTTGCAGAAATCAATCAGACCTGTGTCATTGTAATGACTACACACTATTCAATGT
Organism: Forpus xanthops; assembly: GCA_032466535.1. Taxonomy (NCBI): domain Eukaryota; kingdom Metazoa; phylum Chordata; class Aves; order Psittaciformes; family Psittacidae; genus Forpus; species Forpus xanthops. The sequence continues at coordinate 13,022 of JASSUY010030836.1, read as the reverse complement.
CTACCCTTATAAAACTTTCTGAAGTCATACCTGTTATCCATTTGTCATCTGAAGAATGTTCATTTACTGAAAAAGAAATGGCATAAATTAGAGAATATTTTAACCTAAATCCTACTACTGCAGAAGATGGAGCTTTGAGGCTTTTTATGGACACTAACAATAAAATTTTTTCAATTATTACAGTGAAATGTGACAGAAAACCTTGAAGTTTTGACACTGTAGGGAGGCTGAAGACAGATTTCACGCCCCCTCAAACTCAAGATAGGACCTAACAATAGTGTTTAGAGCTTAAATAATGCTCAGAATGCAACTGCATGTTCAATTGTACCTACAGGCTGCAATGGCTTAAAATGCCTAACTAGCCACACTTCTGTTTGATCAAGCTGGGCTTTTTTTTTTATTTCTGATTGGGAGGCTCTCATGTAAAAGGCAGTCCTAACTACAGTAGTGACACTAAAAGGTAAGGAAAGGTTTGGGCCTTTTTGCACTTGAATATTACAGAGTACATGGGTCACTGCTCTGAATACAAACAGGATATCAGGAACATTCACATCTACTTGCTGCAAACTTTTATGTGAGTTCTATAAACTCTAGAGCTACGTAACATTTTAGGTAACACGAACTACTTTAAAATACTTCTCTTGAAACTCAAGGGGAATGGAATTCTGAATTAGTAAGTGGAAGGAGACACCAAAGCAAAACTTTAATAGTCAGACATCAGCACAGCTGATGTTTGACTTAAAAGTTTAAGAAAAACTATTAAAATACAATTCAACATTTCAATGGTTTTCACGTCTATGTGGTACTTAACTCTTACAAGAACACAGTCTTGCCTGAAGACATCTCATAAACAAGTGCCTACACATTTCCAAGACAGTTTTCAGACTGTCTAGATGGATTCCAAAACATACTCCTGGACTCTTATTAAAAACTCCTCCACATGCCTGTGATAAAGGAGGTCACACTATTTTGTTTAAACATGCATTTTTCCAAGACAAAGCTTTAACATGCAAGGGAATTACAAAAGCTTTTTTCTGCGATACAGCACAAAACTTCTCTCAATCAAGCTTTCCAGAAAGCACATAAATTATCTTTAATTTAATGTCAGCACACAAAGACTATCAAAAAGTGTAAACAAGATCTAAGCCATGCATGCTTATCAACTAAAAGATCATTTTCAAAGAAATATAAAAAAAACTTCTAATCAAAAACACAACTCACTACTGAGATTCCATGCTAGTTTCAGAAGCACTTGATACAGAAGGCACATCTGCTCTATAATTTTTGCAATCATGACCTTAAATTTCTGAAGTCTTTATATGGCTTAAGAGAATTATGATGAACTGGACTGGCTTCAGTAATTCAAGGACAGTCATTTAACCATTTTGCATTAACACTCAAGACAATTCTATTGTTCCCAATCATCATCTCAAATGCACCAAACTGTGATGTGAATTAGTTCTCATAATGATTTAAATCTACTTTCACATAAAGATCAAGTTACACATGCAACTGCACTGTACTACTTTGAATCAGAACCTGAGGCATTCTAAACCAATGCCTCAAATCAGTAGCATTGAGTTTCCTGGATTTCTTCTGAGAATTCTTTATTTTTATGTTGTTTCACTAATTTCAGAAAGTCTTGTTCACTAGAAGCCAAATCTTATTTCTAGGTTGCACAGAATAAAGCTTGTATGTGGTTATCTGAATCCTTACAGGACAGAAACAAGTTTAAAGCAAATACGCATGTATGCAAGGCAGTACAGTGCTTTGATCAAAAGGATGAACACACATTTCACTGATGTACAATTCAATCACCACATCCACGCTCTTTTTCAGTACCTGCTAGATACTTCATTTCTGATGGACAATTCCAAGAAAGTAGAGAAAAAGTAAATGTGAGGATTATGAAAATTCAAAATGTCAAGGCACTTAAGCAGCTACAGAACTAAACATCGAAACCCACCACTCCCTCCCCTCATTAAAGCACTTTTAAAAACCCCCTTTGCTGCACTTAGCTTACTCAGTATCTTTCAGACAATGAAAGGTGCTAAGGAAAATTACTGTCTTCACATCCAGGCTACTTTGGGTGGACTTTCTGTTTAATGACAGAGCAACTCTGCTTCCCCCCAAGCTACTTGTATCAAGTTCCAGCCATAGCACAGGAAGCTCCTATCAGAGGGTAACTCCACTATCTTGGGAATCAGTCACTTAAACTCAGGATAAAGGTGGCATTCTACCTTTTTTTTGTCTATAGACAGTCCTCACTGCCTACATTACCACATATTCTTAACAAAGTTTTCTCTGTAAGTGACACCAGAAATAGCATTGGTGGAGTAAGCATTAGAGTGACTTGCAGTGGAGTAACTTGGTGGAATAAGCATTATATACCTAGGTAGGCAGAGTAACCAGTGTTAAGATTATCTAATTTGTATATTTGCAAGACTAAGTTATGTGATTAGAGCACTACTGTTAGATTTATGAAAGTTTAACTTTAGCTCAAGTGACACATAAGAAATATCACTTAAGAAGCACGGTCTTGTGTTACATCAACTAAGCTCTCAGCAGTGAGGAGCAGAGCTGAGCTGAGCTACTGAGCTGATAAACTATAAAACACCACATAAATTACCTTCTGTTATCCAGTAGAACAGGTAAAAGAAATGGAAGAAAAATAGTGTTAACATGTTGAAGAACTTCTGATCAACATTTCACAGGCAACACACCCACTCTATCTTAAAGATATTCTCAACCTACCTTCTTGCCAGCACCAACATTTGCCTTGGCTGTGCCCCTCACTTTCTTCATTCTGTTCTTACGCTCCTTTCGCTGCTTTCTGGAAGTCTTCTTTTTTTCATACAAGCCATGCTGTTAAAAAGCAGTTACAAGTTGCACTTAACATTGCTTCACTGAATTCAGCTAACTGAATTCATACTAACTGAATTTAAGTTCCACTTCTGGACTCTTAAAATACTTTACTAATTTAAAATTTCAATTAAATATTGAGACAAATTCATTAACTTAATGAGATACTCCACAGAGAATAGGTGCACTGAAGCAGCAAATGGACCAGCCCCATCTCTCATCCTTCTTCAAGATCCTTAATGGTGGCTAGTTATTTATTACTACTAAGCATCACTGGTAACATCAGGTTTGCCTTCCCAATTCCCCTATAATTTAAAAAAACTTAAGCCTTTTTTGTAAACAGAAACTAACCTATGCTACTTGAAGAACTCCTATGCAACTCCAAATGCACTGTAAGTACTTTTGCAAAACTTCAGCTTTTACATCTGTACATCATGAATGACTAAAACCTTCAAATCCATCCTAACTGTTTTCAAGTTACCAGAAAAAAACCTACCCTGGCAAGCCTGTGCTTTGGTTCATTTTTCTTTGCATAGTCCAGGGAATCATAGATCATGCCAAAGCCGGTTGTCTTGCCACCACCAAAGTGAGTTCTGAAGCCAAAGACGAAAATTACATCAGGGGTTGTCTTGTACATTTTTGCCAGCTTTTCCCTGATTTCTGTTTTGGGGACTGTAGCCTTCCCAGGATGAAGAACATCAATCACCTAGAAAAAAGTTGTACAAGTTTCATAAAAGGTCACTATCCAGTACAACAGCCACATGCTACAGTCCCACCACAAGCTGTTAACACTTAAAGCTTAGGAGTACAAAGTATTATTAGTTTGATACAAAAGCACTCTTAAAATCCTGCTTCATAGGATAATTTAAACTGGAAAAGGCCTTTAAGAACATCCAACCAAACACTGCCAAGTCCATCACTAAACCATGTCCTTAAGTGCCATATCTACATGTATTTTAAATACCTCCACAGATGGTGACTCCACCACTTCCCTGGGTAGCCAGTTCCAATTCTTGACAACCCCTTCAGTCAATACTTTTTTCTTAATATCCAGTTTACACCTTCCCTGGCACAACTTCAAAGGACAACACAGCTCTCTAGATCATTAAGACTTACCCTCAGCACATATCAACGTCTTTAAACCTATAAGCTCTAACAAAAACTCTGAAAGTTTTAAGGGCCCCTTATTTATAATGGGTAAAACCCACATGCAGCCCCAAACCAACAGACTTATAATTGAAGACAGATTTTTGTATTATTTTACCATCTGCTTGCGCTGAAGAAGCCTGTTTGTCATGAACTTCCGGGTTCTGATGGTCACCGTGTCATTCTGCAGATGATGATAAAGTAAAACAAAGCAACAGTTACAAGCAACACAAATTTAGTAAAGAGGTAGAGCAACAGCCAGTAGTCTCTCAGAATGGATACTGACAGTAACCAACCAAAGATGGACTGATCCTGGTCTACCAAAACCACCTGTATGCTGAAAACCTGACAAACTGACCTCCACTTTCCAGGCAACGCAGCAACATATGTATCTCTTATCATGTTGAAAATCTGAAGCAGCTTTTAATGAAAGATACATTACAAACCCAAGATTAGAAGCCCAAGCAACACAACCCCATACAGAAGTGCCCTTAACAAATCTATGCGCTATTACTTCCTTAATATAGGAACTTCCTTTAAAAACCCTTGTAAGTTACTGTTTCGTAAATACATTCAGAAAATAGGCATAAAATTAAGTCGAGTATGATAGGTACATAAGAAAACACGAGAGCTTTTAACACTGAAAGAGAAACGCAATGTTACGCTCCTATCAAAGCCTAGGACTGCTCTGACCGGTCAGCAGCATGAACATGCAGCAGATCAATCAAGTATCCCGGCCCTACTGCCGAATAGCCCTAGCGCGCCTCAGGCAGGCCGCGGGAGTCCTGGCTCAAAGCGGTGGATCAAACCTCCACTGAATTTTAACCATATCCCCGCAACCCGCTAAGGAGAGACTACCGCGGCACTGCCCAGCAGCTGGAGAGCCCCTTGGGGACAGGATGGCAACAGTACACGGCAGATTACTCTCCATTCCCGTCAGACACTCACCATCTTGACAGCAGCTTCTCCGCCAGCGAGCAGGAAAAGGAGGGCGGGTTTTGTCGCGTCCAATCATAAGGCAGTGAGGGGTCCTTCAGCTTGGGGCGGGGTTTTTCCATGAGGGTGTTTGTTTCAAAGCCGGACCGGCAAGACGTGACGCGGGTCGTGGTCATGTTTCTGACAGGCGCTGAGGTTGTAGGCGGCTGTCTCTGAGCCGGTTCCATACTGTGTAGCGAGTCGAACTACCCCGCTGCGTACTGGTGCTGCTGAGGGCTTGGTTTTGCTGTCCTATCTCGCCTCTCCCTGCTTTGTTCTACTGGTGTTTCTTGAGGCCAGGGACAGGACTACGGTAGAGGAAACCCAGTGTAGAGCTCTGAAGCGAGCTGGGGGAAGTGATGGTGGCCGGACTGTATCTGTACCATGGTGCGCAGCATAGTGCCCGCCCGCCATGCTGCAAGTCAGTGTGTGAGGCGGCCGTGAGAGGCGATCCTGCGCAGTGGGCGCTGGTGGCTACTGCGCGGCTCTGACGGCCTCCTTTCAAGGAAGAAGTCGGGCGGACCCTAGTCGTGCTCCAGCAGGGGGCGCTGCAGATAGACACAGCTCAGCCCCCCTGACGCTCTGCACTGCCGGACGGGCCGCCTTTGCACTTCCGCGTGTCGCCCCGCCGGAGGGTGGGAGCCGGTGGTCGTGGCCGCGCGACGTCCTGTCCGTCGCCACCATGGTGAAGGAGCAGTTCCGGGAGACGGATGTGGCCAAGAAGATGTGAGTGGGGCTGCTAGTGGGGTATCTTGTCCCTCGGCCGCTCCGCTGCCGGCCGACAGCCTAGGGGGGTTTACGGCGCTGGGGGAGCGAGTGTTGTCGCGAGTTGGGCCGGGCGGCTGTGGTGCTGAATCCTCGCCTCTGCGGAAGGTTCTGGGAAGAGCGGCGCGTGACTGTTGTTACGGCTTACAGTGTTACGTGTGCTGCTTGTTGGGCTTGGTTCGGAGTGCTGGCCAGGCTCGGAGGGGAGATGTGAAGTGGGCGATGGATGCACGGGTGCAACCGTAGGGCTTCCTTGAATATCCCAGATAAGAGCTACGAACTCGCTGCAAGCAGCACCATTTTTTAAAGTAATTCCGGAAGAACCTGCTTCAGCAATATTATGAATCAACCACGTCTGTATTGCTTTTAAATACATGCGTGTGTGTCCATAGTTACAAGTATTTCTGCGTATATATGTGCACGTACATACTTGTGATATTTCCTGTTCTAGAAGCCACATCTGTTTTGGCATGAAATCCCCAGAAGAGATGCGTCAGCAAGCGCACATACAAGTGGTTAGCAAAAACTTGTATAGTCAGGACAACCATCACTCTCCACTGCCATATGGAGTACTTGACCATCGCATGGTGAGCAGTATTTTGGTTTTTTTCATACCCTCTTTGTAGAATTTCTTTAAATTATTAAAAATAAATTGGGATGGCTGAAATTTATTGCTCGTCCAACATAGGTGCAAATGTGTCTTTACTTGGTTTGTACAGACTGTTAGCTACAGTGGCAGCTACTTTTTTCATGCTTTTGGAGAGTTCAGGAAAACATCCTTGTGAGGCAGGTGATAAGTTCTTCCTGACAGATTACTGGGAGGCTCAGGGATATCCATCTACAAAATGCCATATTTTAGGCTAATGGGCTGTAGATCAGTTGCAAGAGCTGTATAACATTCCGGATATCAGTAGGGGCTGTGTGTGGAAGACATCCTTGCATTGGAATGAGTGTAAAGCTACTGTCAAGGGGTAATGGGCTCAAGCTTAAAAAGCCAAAGTTTAGGTTAGATGCAAGGAAGAAATTCTGTACTGTGAGGGCAATGATGCACTGAAATGCGTTGGCCGAGGAAGTTGTGAATGCTTCATGCTTGGCAGCGTTCAAGGCCAGGTTAGATGGAGCCTTGGGTAACATGGTTTAGTGCAAGGTGTCCCTGCATATGACAGGAAGGTTGAAACTAGATGATCGTAAGGTCCTTTCCAGCCCTAAATATTCTGTGATACTGATGCTAGGGAAAAAGGAGTGGTTCTGCGGGGAGGATCCTTCACTGCTTCTTGTATTTTTTATGTATTCAGTTGACTGCTGCTAATGTGTTTTGGTTTTGTATTTCTGTGTGTGCATTCCCTTTTCTCACAAAGGGAACCAGTGAAAAAGACCGCCCCTGTGAAACCTGTGGAAAAAATCTAGCTGATTGTTTAGGACATTATGGGTACATTGACTTGGAACTGCCATGTTTTCATGTTGGATACTTCAAAGCCGTGATAGGCATCTTACAGGTAAGTGTGAATTATGATTTTTTGTCAGTTTCTAGCCTAGAAAAAGGAAATTATGAGGAAAGATGATGCTTGAAAGAGTAATTGAGGGGATCAAGCTAAGGTTGTTATTATAAACATACCTTGTATTTTATGAAATAAATGTTTTTAAATACCAGAGTTAGTGAGGTAAATACGTCCATTTTTTTAATGTAATCTAGACTGATTAATCTATTCTTTTTCATTAGTACTTTGAATTCAATGTATGCAGTGTAACTTGCCTTTTAGGACATTTCAGTCAATCAGAGCTGTTTTCTTTATATGGATTTTTAAGATCCTGCAGATAAGATTTGTCTCATAGACTATATTTTTCTTTTTCCCATGTACTTTTCTGTGTGTTAAAGTGTATTAATTGGTCTTTCAACCATACATTAGTATTTAGTTTTAAAAAACTGCACTCTGCTGAAGCGCTTAAGTTATAGTAGAGGAGGTGAATTTGTCTGTTAAACAACCATGTTTATGTTTATCTTTAAGATGATTTGCAAAACCTGTTGCCGTATCATGCTGTCAGTGGAAGAAAAGAAACAGTTTTTGGATTACCTCAGGCGACCCGGCCTTACATATCTTCAGAAGAGAGGACTAAAAAAGAAAGTGTCTGAAAAGTGCCGGAAGAAGAACACTTGTCCTTACTGTGGTGCCTTTAATGGTGAGTGCTGAAATTAGCAGTTAGTGGTCTACTGTGGTGGCCGTTACCTTGGCAGCATCAAAACAGCATCAAAATGATGTGCTTATTGAATGTGCTTATTTATTCCACAGCTAGTGGATATTTTTTCTGGCCTTCATTAACGAGCAGGTATTGGTATTCTTAATGTCAGATTATGTTTGTATCTCATTTATGTGGATATAGACTTTGTCCTAGTTGCTTGTTTTGTTTCATGTCAATCGCCAATATTTGAAAGTTGAATAATTGCAAAAATACCCATTTTACATGTTTTTAAACATCTTTGGAACTGTTGTTAATGATCAGTACCTTAACATAGAAGCATTCGTAGACTTTGTAATTTTTCATCATTGTATAAAGTTATCTTTCATAACAGTAGATGTGTTTGTCATTCTCTAGGAGGGCATGTTCTGCAGTTTGGCAGTATTTGATCTGTGATGATTTTGGATTATGCTGAATTTGTTCTTCAGGGCAGAGTAACTTAATAAAAAAAATAACCTTTGTTTTTTCCTAATATTTTATTTTTGTTCGCTCATGTATGCATTATTCTGCTGTGATTTACAGTGGTGCAATTTCATAGTAGATAGTTAATTCATAATTTAAAACTTTGGGTTTAACTCATGAAAATTTGGGGTTGTTTGTGATAATCAACAGCGTGAATAGAGAATGAGCTCCTTGATTCTTAAGTGTCACAGCTACATATAGGAATCACAAACAATAGGCATTTACAAAATTGTGTGGTAGGTCAACATACTTCAGTAAAAATAGAGGTTGGAAAGCGCTCGTACTAGGCTGTGAAAGTTCTATGAATAAAATTACCTGCATGACATGAAAATATTTCTCGGATTTTTCTGACAATTCACTTTCAAAATTACTTTAGAAGACAGTGGGATGATATAAAATGGCACATCTTAGTCTTGGGTTTAGTGTGGGAACTTCTATTTTAAAAAAATACCTGCTGTAATTGAAATAAAGCTGAATTAGTGTAGGCAGAACTACCTGTGTTCAGCTTCAGAAGCCATGTTACAATCTAGGCACAAGAAGCCAGTTACACAAGGAGACATGACCTGATTGTCCTCTTCTGTTCTGAATGTAGGAAACTGGTTAATAAAGCTGATGGAAGTTTTTTTTTTTTATTGTATTTGTTGAAGGTTTAACTAGTTTTGGAACTGTAGCTTATTTGTTTTAAGTTCTAGGGGTTTTATTTGGGTTTTCTTGTCGGGTTTTTTTGTGGGTTTTTTGGGGGGGAGGGGTTGGTTGTTTGCTTGGGTTTTTTGGGGGACAGGTTTGTTGTTAAAAAAATCCAAACAAAAAAACAAACCAACAAAAAACAAAACAACCCATTTTATTTGCTTGCAGGAACTGTGAAGAAGTGTGGTTTGTTGAAAATAATACATGAAAAGTACAAGACCAATAAGAAAGTGGTAGATCCAGTCCTGTCTACTTTTCTACAGTCGTTTGAAACTGCCATAGAACATAACAAAGAAGTAGAACCCTTACTGGGAAGAGCGCAGGTGGATTTTTTTTTATGACTTAATTTTTCTGATGCTTTTTATGTGTGAAATAAAACTCCTCAGAGGTTTTCCATGTAACTTCTTAAGCTTGTGATGGTCCAAGATTTTTGTGTACCGAAAAACAGTTGAAGGATGTTTGCATTTATTGCAGTAATGTTAATCTTGCTCAAATGAAAAGTTAAGTTTCTTAGTATGTAATGATACATATCTTTATGGTGTAAAGAAAGTGATGTTCTTGATGTGTTACACTTTATAAACTAGGAAAGCATGTACACACAGATTTAGTGTCTCTTCAAGATCATTATAATACACATAGTATCTTTTTTTTTTTTTTCCTTCAGAAGTATTTGCTGTTGAAAAGGTGAGACAAGATTTAACTATCTAACCTTTTTGTCTCATTCAGCTTTGCACAGTGCAGTGTATTTCCTTCTGCTCTTTGCAAGCTGGGAAAATCTCAGGTTATATATTTGACAGGAAAAATTAATATCTGCTATTTGTTATATTACAGTAGTAGCTGTACTGAGAAATTAAGTTTTGAAAAATAGTCTAGAAAGTACTGTAATCATTATGAGTTTGTACAAATAAAATTATTAAAATGTACTGTAAGTTGTAAGAAGTTTTGAGATGCTTTATCAAATAAGTATCAAATCCTCTCTTTAGAGGTATTAACATAATGAGAAGTAAACACTGATGTATAAGCAAAAAAAGGAAGGAAACAGTAAAGCAAGTTATTATCTGAGACACTAAAAGTACTGGTTTGGAATAAATAGACTGAAACAGTTTTGTTTGCACAAATAGTTCTTATCTATTTGTCTTTTTAAGATACTTTATTTATGAACAAACAGTAAATGAGAGGAGGAGGGAAGCAGTGAAACTGTTACATGATGGTTTGTTCTCCCCTTTCTTCAATTGATTTTATAGGAAAACTTGAATCCTTTAGTAGTGTTGAACCTCTTTAAAAGAATCCTAGCAGAAGACATCCCTCTGCTTCTAATGAACCCAGAAGCTGGTAAACCTTCAGATTTGATCCTCACAAGACTCTTAGTGCCTCCATTGTGTATCAGACCCTCTGTTGTGAGTGACTTAAAGTCTGGCACCAATGAAGATGACTTGACAATGAAACTGACAGAGATAATTTTTCTTAATGATGTAATAAAAAAGGTGAGCCGTTCTTCAAGCTCTCACGGGCTGTTGCCTTAGAATTAAGTATAGCAAGTGATTTTACTTCTCTTTATGCTTACAGTCTAATGAGCAGTCTACTGTGTCATTTGGTATTTTACTGAAAGAAACGTACTTCAAATAAAGCTGTCTGACTGGCTACTTGCGGTATAGGACCGGCTGGAGATCTGCTGGTGGATTACGGGAAATGTTTTTTTCGTATGAGTTCGGATCTATAAACTAATCTCTTGTTTTGTTTCTTGTTTGGTTGGTTGGCTTAGGGGCAGATAGGGTGGTTTTGGTGGGTTTTGTTTGTTTGTTTTTTTCTCTATTACTATGGCTTTTTTTGTCCTTCCATGACGATGATGCTTTGGATGGTCACTTACACTTACCTACTGGCTTTTGTTTGGGTTTTTGTTTGGTTTTTTTCATGTAGACCTTCCTCCTCTTTTACTAATCTGTAAATTCTTTTTCCTTTCTTTATTCCACCATGTGTTCCTAAGAAATCAGATTTTCTTTAGCATGGTTATCAAATTGAGACTAGAAGTAAATTTGACAGTTTATCACTTTTTTAGAAGAGCAGCTCTACCAAATTAACTCTTTTTAGGCTTTTCAAAAACTGATATTTTGTCAGGCAAACAAAATCATGAGAATACTAACTTTTCCATTACTGAAAAATTATCTGCTTGTGATTTTCCTGGCTGTGAGGTTATATTAGCTTAACTTCAGTGTTTTTGGAAAAATACAGTTTAAGCAAATATGGAGTTTTGTGAGCATTTGTCTCAAGCCAATGCTAGTCAAAAGAAATTTTTGTGTTGGGTTCTCTTGTGAATGGCCTTATGCTATAGTATATGTATTGTGTTACCAAGTTCTTGCCTTGTTCATTTCCATGTATGAAGTTTTTTTTAATGTTATTTTCAAAAAAGAATTCTATCAGAAATGTTCTTTGCTAGTTTAATCTGTGTTGTAATGTTTGTTTTCTAACTGGGTGACTATTTTGTTTAGCATAGGATATCAGGAGCCAAAACACAGATGATTATGGAAGACTGGGATTTTCTTCAACTGCAGTGTGCCCTGTACATTAACAGTGAGCTCTCAGGAATTCCTCTGAACATGGCACCTAAAAAATGGACCAGAGGTTTTGTTCAGAGACTTAAGGGAAAGCAAGGTGTGTCCAGAGAGTTATTTTTCATTTAATAAAGCCACATACACTTGCAACTGCAATGCATCTCTCCGTTACTGCTGTATTGCAATTCAGTGATGTACCTTGAAAGATATTATAATGTGCTGTCTTTAAAAATAACATTTTGAAACCAGTTTTTTAACCAAGATTTTTCACTTGCTTATTTTGTTAGGTCGGTTTAGAGGCAATCTGTCTGGAAAGAGAGTGGATTTCTCTGGCAGAACAGTCATTTCACCTGATCCTAACTTAAGAATAGATGAAGTAGCTGTGCCTATTCATGTTGCTAAAATACTAACTTTTCCTGAAAAGGTAAGTGGTATAGAACCGAAACTTTTTTTTATGCCCCTTTTTTTCAATTTTAGCCAGACTTCAGTGTTGTCCTGCTTTATAGCCTTGCTATAAAAAGGAATGAATGTAAAGGGAATGAATGGATTGCTTTATGTTTGAAATGTCACTCAGTGACACTTAGCCAGTTCAATTGCTGCTGGTAAATAAATACATGCAGGTGCTGTGAAGGCATATGGTGTAATGTAAAGAAAAGAATTTTCTGCTTTTTGAACTTATACATAGCTTCACGTGTTTGTTGGTGTACCTGTCTAAGGAGTGGTTGGATATATTTATTTCTGAATTACTTCCAGGATTTTAAATGTAATTTCACACTGATGTTCAGCTTTAAGATTGGCTTACATTTTCTTCCTGTATTCACTACTGCTTGTTCCCTTCAGTATCTGGAGGCTGTGAGGGGATTGTCAGTTGAGCCTAAAATTTGAAAACACAGAAGCCACCAGCAAAACCAAGAGGCCCCGAACCATGTTTCATTTGTTTCTGATTGAAATCTTTATGCAACAGGTGAACAAAGCAAATATTAATTTTATGAGGAGACTTGTCTGTAATGGTCCTGATGTTCATCCAGGAGCCAACTTTATACAACAGAGGCACACACAGATGAAAAGGTATCTTTTTTATCTGCAGTGATTCACTTTTTGTTTCTCCGCATCAACTTGCTGTTACTGCTGTGTGGAAGTTATGTCTGCAGGGATTAAAATTTATATTTAGAATCTTTGATAAAGAGTAGGAACAACAAAAATTACATCTCCTGGTTTAGTGTACTTGTCGTGGTTTGAGGCCCCCCTCAAACAGTTCTGCACGCTCCCCCCTCTTTCTTCCCCAGTCCCGGGGAAATGGGAAGGAGAATCCAAAGAATGCAACTCCCACAGGTTGAGATA